>BLSH010206247.1:489172-501047 GCA_018402905.1 Glandirana rugosa
CCCCCCCCCCCCCTTTTTTTTTTTTAAGACGTCTTTTTTTTTTTTTTGCCATCAGTATATATCAGGAATGCTTTTAAATTCTGCGGCCTCAGTCGATCTTTATTTTTGCTTGTTCATTTATTAATATAGGCATAATATGGAAAGAACATTTGCCTAGGTAAACTGAATATGTCCTGTATGTAATTGAATGATGATGACATGACTGTAGCCGGGGACTGCGACCATCTAATGCACTGTGCTGTGACTGATAGAATAGAATTGACTTCTTCCTTCACTTCCATGTCAGCCCCCGAGGCCTAAACAAAGGAAAACACCAAGCTTTCACTGCTCAAGAGATCCTGAGAATGAATTCTACAACACTGAAACTACACAGCTGTCCTTGTTTTTAATTATTGATATCTACTAACCTTTCACCCCTCCTCTACACCCACTCAGCTGCAGCCCATTTAAACAGATCAAACAGATCAGATTGCAGTAAAGTCTCCGGTTATAGATTATATATGGAAGGAAATGTTCATGTGAGAGAACACAAGGCATGACATGCTTAGGGTGCCCATAGGGTGATGCTTCCTATTTAGAACTTATTTTGAGACTTGCTGAACACATAAAGGTCGATAACACACATTACCTTATATTTAACAACATAATATAGGAACGGTACATTTGGGCTTAAGCATAATTCCCACGCAAGACAGCCAAAGAGACCCCAAACCGGTGAAGTATATAAAGCATGAAGTAAGTTTACATTTGAATGAACCTAACCCTAAGCCCGCATTCACACAGAGGCGATCCGACTTCTGCGGACTTTGCTAGGCAACTTTCAGCATGATTTCAGACGACTTACAACCAGTGTTGCCAAGCGCCAGTAAATTTACTGACAGTTTGTAAAAATCTGTGATTTTTACACCTGTCTATAAATATCAGGGTCTGATGATTGGTCATGCTGTGCTGACTTTTTAAGTGTACACCGGGCAAATTACTTAATATGAGTATTGCCAGTGTTTTCATGTTGTGTTTAAATATCAATTGTCTTAGTTTTTAATAGGAGTTCAGTTATTTTTCAGGTTGGCAGTAAAAAATGTGCTCTGCCAGTAAATTTTTCATGTTGTGCCAGTAAAAAATGCTGCGGGAGGTTGGCAACACTGCTTACAACGTGACTTCATGCCAGGCAACTTTGCCTGTGGCCACTCAGAGAAGGGAGGGGGTTGCCTTGGATAAATTATTTTCTTTTCACTGTAAAGTCGCTTCCATTTAGATGGGGGGATCCGACTTGGAGGCGACTTCTATTTAATTCTTCTAGAAGTCGCCTAGAAGTCGTACAGGAACCTTTTCTGAAGTCAGAGCGATTTCAGTAGTGTACATTAAGACTATAATTCACTGGGATTTCAGATATCAAGCGACTTCGGGCAACTTGAGGCAACTCAAGTCGGAGCGCAAGTCGCCCCTGATTGAATGGGCTCTTAATCTTAACGTAAATTAAAATGATAATAAACACAAAAGCAAATTACAGCTTGCCAATCCTTAGATGTGGTGGCTGTATTCATTTTATTTTTTAAGCTTTTTTCTTTCATTTTCACCTGGTGATCTGACCAGTAAGTCTGTTATTTCTCAACTTATTTTAACAGACCAAGCTTGTCAGCAAAAGTGGCAGTTATAGGATTAAAGGTTGCGACAAACCATTTAAAGTGGATGTAAATCCAATTCATGAAATTTGAGCTGGGCACATAGATCTGCAGTGTTTTGTTATCTCTCTTCAAAGCACTTAGACCCCATACACACTATTCGATTTTCTGCAGATTTTTGTATTCAGATTTACCAAAACCATGTAGTGCAAGGGCCTGCCTGATTGCATACAAATTGAAACTCTTAAGGCTTGACCTTAAATTATATGGTTTTGGTAAATCTGAAGAGAAAAATCTGCAGAAAGTCTAATACTGTGTATGGGGTCTAAATGCTCGTACACACAATGCGAAATTCAGATGGGAATTTTCCTTCGACGGCCTGTCATCCAATATTCTTACCGTTAGTAACCGCTTTTGATTTTTCGTCAGACAAAAGCTGGATGTGCAGTCTATAAAAAATTTTTATATGGCAACTCAACATCTGATTTTCGTATCATTAGTATGGTTTTCGTATGAAAAAAATCATAAGATCACGACTACGCAAGCTCAGAAACAAAAAGTGCATACAAAACTATTCAACACATTACGTCACTTCTGACGTTGAAAAATTTCGTATCATTAGTACGCTCTTCACTTTCGACATGGGACAATAATCTAACAAAAAAATGGACGTTCTGTCGTACGAAATGCGCATCATGTGTACGAGGCTTTAGGCTGGATTCACACCATTGCGGTGCGAATTCCAGCCTCTCTGCTGCTGGGAAGGGGCGGAGCCGCCATTCGGCGGCTCCTGTCCATTCCCACAGCGCAGCAGCTGCGGGGGGAGAGATGGGGGAGGAGCCACGAGCAGGGGAAATATCCCCGTTCAGTGCGGAGTGCATCTCCGTGTTAGATGCACTCCCACTGGACTCAACGGGCTGGGAATTCGCACCGCATTGCACAAAAAACGTGTGCGGTTTTTGTGCAATGCGGAGTGCGAATGCACCGGACATATGTGAACTGGACATATTGAAAACAATGTGTTTTCAAGTGTCCTGCGAATTGGATGCGGTTTAAGCCACATCCAATTCGCATAGGTGTGAACCCAGCCTCAGTCTCGTAGCTGTCTCTTGCTCCATAGCTCTGTTATCAGCCTGATAAGTTCTTACACATTCTCCGAGACGGGAGATAGAAGTGTGTGTCGGGGGGGGGGGGGGGGGAGGTTGCTATAAATAGATTAGCACACTACTTGTCGTCTAAGAGCAGAGCTATGCACATTCCTTTCTTCCTTTGCCTATGAGAAGAGGGGGTGTGTGCCTCTCCTTCAATCAGCTGTCTTGGCTGTATTCCAATGATCCATTCCCAGAGGTAACCAGGAAAGGAAAAATGTTAACATGATTGCCACTTTCTAAAGGATATATACAGAAGAAGACAGCAAATATACATATATAACTTATATAGGGAGATTTGTTTCATCTCTGTGTATCATCTGAGGCTGTTCAATTCACTGGGTATATGGAGGGTATACTTCTACTTTAAGACACCATTCTCACTTGCACATTTCTGGTGCACGTACAGAAATACATGTTTCTGTATGTAAACGAGCAATAGAGTGCAACCTTTCTCTAACCCCTATACCTAAATGGAAGTGGACCTAGTGTCAGATATATTTTTAATATAATTTTATGTTATATGCATTTATGTTAAGCAATGTGTAAGTGCAACATTTGCAGTTATTTATAACCTCCCAAGGTGGCTCACAGTGGCTTATTAGTTAGCACTTATGCTTTACAGAAATGGGGTCCTTGATTTGAATTTTGGCCAGGACACTATGTACATGGAGTTTGCACATTCTCCCTGTGTTTGCATGGGTTTTCTTCTGGGAACTCTGGTTTCCTCCCACATTCCAAAGATTCTGGGTGAATTGATTCTTGTCTAAATTGGCCTTAGTATGGCATGTACAAATTGACTATGTGTTGCATATGTGTTATCACAAAGAGAGCAATCAAGGAAGGATCTAGCGGTCAACCTTAAACAAGTCACCAAGACAACTCTCAAACATATCAGACATGATGCCCAAAAAAGCTGGCCCATAGAGTTGCAGAGAGTTGGATACAAGGATTAAGATGGTCATAGATTTTCCACAGGTTGCAGGAAAGAAAATTGCTTGGTTCCCGAATCCCCCATCAACACTGAGCATCCCTGCTGGGAGAACACACAGTGATTGTTGGTAGAGGCTATAGCACTTGCAATAATCGCATGAAAGATCCAGCAGGTTGGTTGTACTCAAGTTGATCGATCGATCGATCAAGTTGGGTACAATTAGCCTGCCCATACATGTTTTGAATTTCAAAATAGTCTATGGCCGGCTTTATCGTCCTCAAATCACCTAGTCAAATGCTACAATAAAAAACAAAACTGAGCACCAGAAAAAACGACCATAGACACTCAGCCCAAGTGTGAATGGGGCCAAAGACTGGCTGAGCTTCCTCTCATTAACATACAACAAAGGATTCAAGCTTCTAAATCATTAACCCTTTGTTGGTACCAGGGGCGTACCTAGAGCATTTGGCACCCGGGGCGGATCCTATATCTGGCACCCCCCCCCCCCCCCGAAAAATGCAAGGTGGTGCAGATTTTTGGGGACTAAATCGGGAGGGCGAGGAGGCAATATAATGCTTCTCTGTCGTCTGTCAAACATCCTCTGAAAAGTGATCCACTGTGGTTCACTCTTCAGAGGGCAACACTAGTGAACCCTAATCGCCAGCAATATCCCTCACAGGGCCGATCCTAGGGTCACAGATGCCTGAGTGCAGAAATATTTCTGATGCCCCCACATGGATGTGGTCATCTTACTAACTCCCCCTTTACAAATGTTTCTATGGCAATGACTGCAGCCTCACCAGTGCCCATCAATGCAGCCTGATCAATGCCCATCAGCGCGGCCTCACCAGTGCCCATCAGCGTAGCCTCACCAGTGCCCATCAATGCAGCCTGATCAGTGCTCATCAGCGCAGTCTCACCATCGCCCATCAATGCAGCCTGATCAGTGCTCATCAGCGCAGCCTCACCAGTGCCCATCAGCGTAGCCTCACCAGTGCCCAACAATACAGCCTCACCAGTGTCCATCAGTGTAGCCTCAACAGCAGTGCCCATCAATGCAGCCTAACCAATGTCCATCAGTCTAGCCTCAACAGCAGTGCCCATCAATGCAGCCTAACCAATTTCCATCAGAGCAGCCTCCCCAGTGCCCATCAATGCAGCCTCACCAGTGCCCATCACCGCAGCCTCACCAGTGCCCATCAGCACAGCCTGATCAGTGCCCATCAGCGCAGCCTCACCAGTGCCCATCAGCGCAGCCTCACCAGTGCCCATCAATGCAGCCTCACCAGTGCCCATCAATGCAGCCTCAGCCTCACCAGTGCCTATCAGCCCAGCCTGATCAGTGCCCATCAGTGCAGCCTCACCCATGCCGTCAATGGGGGGGCAGCAGGGGGCCCTCAAATGTGTCATTCCAAATGCAGCATTGTTAGTTGCCCCCCCCAGCTTCTTCTACCTGGGTCCTGGGTGCACTGTTTGTCTTGTCCTGCAGGTGGGTCCTGGTCCTTCCTCACCAACTGGGAGCATGGGACTGCTGGTACATCCCTTCCTCCTGGGCACCTCAGCTGGGCAACTGGCCTGGGCTGGAGGAAACTGGGGGGGGGAGTGAGGTAGAGCGGGTGGGGACTCCCAATTCATGTCCACAAACATAGCAATCTCCTGTTGTACAGTTGTATGGATAAATCTCTTCTCCAAGTCCCCTGTGTTCGGCGGGGACCAGGAGACAGGCAGCAGACTGTTTGTTCATTTTCGGGCCACGGATTAATCCGACCAGCGTGCGCCGCTCTCTTCTATTTGAATATACACTGGAGCTGCTAGGAGCGGCGCGGCTGATTAATCCGCGGCCCGAAAATGAAGAAATATTCCGCTGCCTGTCTCCTGGTCCCCGCCGAACACAGGGGAATTGGAGAAGAGATTTATCCATACAACTGTACAACAGGAGATTGCTATATTTGTGGACATGAATTGGGAGTCCCCACCCCCCTGCTGAGATCAAACCCAGCCCTGCTGACACCCCCCCAATGTGTGGCACCCCTGTTAGTACGTCACTGGTTGGGACAGACCGTGTTCAAATTAAATTTACAACTGATAATAAGATCTGCTAAAATAGTACAGAGTTTATCATATAAATTATAAAAAAAAAATGTCAATAATGGCCTGACATTAGAACATTTTCGGAACAAAAACTTTACAACTAAGATATTGAGTCAAAAACAAATGATTCCAATAACAAGCCCTGGAGCAGTTGGAGGCCTTGTGTTTGCTCAGGGAGTGCTCCAGCCACAGGTTTGCTTTAAGTTCGACAGAAGGGACTTCAACTGCACCACAATGCTGATGCTAATGAAAAATGCATTATGTGCAAGATGGTTTAATTATGGGCCTGCAGAATACATTTTTTCATAGAAAGCACAGATGTCTGGACAGCATAATGTAAAGGATATTATGTAACCGGGGAAATCAGCTCCCATTTGTATCAAGTCTGACTAATTGGTTTTGTATAATTACAATAGCAAGAAATTCTAAAAGTTATATTATATTGATACACGTTTTCATGATGATTAGCAACCATTTTTATTAACAATATACTTTAAAACTTTTTAAACTAAAATGGATCTTTCTTCTGAAAAGCAGATAGAAATTCCCAAGAAAATAGTAGAGATGTGTTCCTCAGTCTCTTTAATACAGATGCTCCTTTTCTGAGCACTAAGAAATATACAGATACAGCACCTTTTTACATCTGCCCCTATAAGACCCAGAGGACTTTCCTTTATCTCACTTCTATTTTCCCACTGTATGAGCTTAGTAACTGAACTACATATATATATACATATATATATATATATATATATATTATATATATATATATATATATATATCCTGGTGTGAAAATCTGATCTCGGATCCCCGATAGCCCTGGACAAAATATTCTGAGCCCAAATGAAGGTCTGCAAGGAATGCCAAGGTTAAAAGGATAACATATAAAGGTACCTCATATTGGACTAGGGTTGACACATCATCCCTTTAATCCAGGACACATATGAATTACACAGGTTCTGAAGCTAATTGAATGCAGATAAGGCACCAAGTGAGTTTAATTACCACCTTAATCAGCCACAGAACCTGTGTAGTTAGTTTGTGTCCTGGATTAAAGGGATGATGTGGCAACCCTATATTGGACAGAACACACACTTTTCATTCACATTGCTGCCCCAGATATTTCTAGTAGTGTGGAAAGCAGGGAATCCCTTTTGATTATATGGTGGGAAATCTCACTAGTCCAAATGTTATGGAAGGAAATTTAGCTCTTCATAAATCAAATGGTGTCATTATACTGACCAGCCCTATCATTATCACCACTGATAGGTAAAGTGAATAACATTGATTACCTTGTTACAATAGCATCTGGGAGTGGGTGGAATATATTGAGCAGCAAGTGAACATGTTGTCTATGAAACTGATGTATTGAACGCAGAAAAAAATGGGCAAGTGTAAGGAATTGAACGACTTTGACAAGGGTCAAATTGTAATGTTTAGACAACTGGGTCAGAGCAACTCAAAAACTGCAGCTCTTGTGGGATGTTCCTGGTCTGCAATGATCAAGACTTACAAAGAGGTCCATGGAAGGAAAACCAGTGAACCATCGAGAGGGTCATGGGCGGCCAAGGCTCACTGATGTGTGTGAGAAGCAAAGGCTGGCCCGTGTAGTCGGATCCAATGGAAGATTAAAAAAAGTTAATGTTGGTTCTGATAGAAGGGTGTCACACAGGCAAAAGTGCCTATAATGGGCATCTGTGCATGAAAACTGGAAAACAGGGCAATGAAAGAAGGTATCTTAGTCTGATTAATTATAAAATGATTTGAGGAACATAATGAGTGTTTTCTCATTTTTTTGGGGCTGTGTTCAATATGTGCAAAAAGAGATCACACAAATAACTAAAAGTATAACATTTACAGTATCTCACAAAAGTGAGTACACCCCTAACATTTTTGTAAACATTTTATTATATCTTTTCATGTGACAATACTGTAGAAATGACACTTTGCTACAATGTAAAGTAGTGAGTGTACAGCTTGTATAACAGTGTAAATTTGCTGTCCCCTCAAAATAACTCAAAACAATTGGGCCCAATTAGCCATTTTCCCTCCCCGTTGTCATGCGACTCGTTAGTGTTACAAGGTCTCAGGTGTGAATGGGTAGCAGGTGTGTTAAATTTGGTGTTATCGCTCTCACTCTCTCATACCGGTCACTGGAAGTTCAACATGGCCCCTTGTGGCAAAGATCTCTCTGAGGATCTGAAAAAAGGAATTGTTGCTCTACATAAAGATGGCCTAGGCTATAAGAAGATTGCCGAGACCCTGAAACTGAGCTGCAGCATGGTGGCCAAGACCATATAGCAGTTTAACAGGACAGGTTCCATTCAGAACAGGCCTCGCATGGTCAACCAAAAAAGTTGAGTGCTCGTGCTCAGCGTCATATCCAGAGGTTATCTTTGGGAAATAGACGTATGAGTGCTGCCAGCATTGCTGCAGAGGTTGAAGCGGTGGGTGGGTCAGCCTGTCAGTGCTCAGACCATACGCCGCACACTGCATCAAATTGGTCTGAATGGCTGTCATCCCAGAAGGAAGCCTCTTCTAAAGATGATGCATAAGAAAGCCCACAAACAGTTTGCTGTGGACAAGGATAAGGACATGGATTACTGGAACCATGTCCTGTGGTCTGATGAGACCAAGATAAACGTATTTAGTTCAGATGATGTAAAGCATGTGTGTCAGCAGCCAGGTGAGAAGTACAAAGACAAGTGTCTTGCCTACAGTCAAGCATGGTGATGGGAGTGTCATGGTCTGGGGCTGCATGAGTGCTGCCGGCACTGGGGAGCTACAGTTCATTGAGGGAACTATGAATGCCAATATGTATTCTGACATACTGAAGCAGAGCATGATCCCCTCCATTCAGAGACTGGGCCACAGAGTAGTATTCCAACATAACGACCCCAAACACAGCTCCAAGATGGCCACTGCCTTGCTAAAGAAGCTGAGGCTAAAGGTGATGGACTGGCCAAGCATGTCTCCAGACCTAAACCCTATTGAGCATCTGTGGGGCATCTTCAAACGGAAGGTGGAGGAGTGCAAGGTCTCTAACATCCACCAGCTCTGTGATGTCATCATGGAGGAGTGGAAGAGGACTCCAGTGGCAACCTGTGAAGCTCTGGTGAACTCCATGCCCAAGAGGGTTAAGGCAGTGCTGGAAAACAATGGTGGCCACACAAAATATTGACACTTTGGGCCCAATTTGGACATTTTAACTTAGGGATGTACTCAGATGCTGTTTCCTGCCATGGAGTCCTGTTTGCTGTTAAGCAACATGGCACAGGTAATCAGGACCAGACACTTGTCTCATGGCCGTTCTGGGTGAGACTAACCATACAAGTTCTAGCTAGGGTATATAGGTCTTGTATGTAGGAAATGGTCAAGCCCACCTTCAGAGCAAAATTACCTTCTAAGGAAAATGGCAAATTCCTGAAGGAGAGGGGGCTAGCTTGTTTTTTTTTTATTTTTCTAATCGTTGACTTATCTGCCCTTTGCAGGCTCTGGAAGATGTATTTACACCTTCCGCCTTGTTAGAGACACCGGTGGTAGATCCCCCCGGTCATATATATATGTATCTCCATCGTGAGGATAAGGCTTGGATAACCTTCTACAAAATAAGAATAAAAACAAACAATTAAGGTGAGCGCTGGATTGTACAGTATCCATCATGTGCCCTTGCCCCCCATGCCCTCTTTCCCCCAATCCTCGTTCCCCTCCCATCCCCCCCCTGCTTCCCCGCTCTCATCTCTTTCCTCCCACACACATTTTCTTACTTTTTTCAAATTTTCACACAGGGCCATCTGTGTAGTTGGATGTTGCACACCCTTGATTCATCCCTCCGGGGCGCTACTTTGTTTTGAGTGACATCACACACTGCTTTTATAGCAGCACTTTTGGCAACTGGACATTGTCCCTTCGACGAATACATGCAGTTGGTGCCCCCCCCCCCTTTGCATATATCTCATGTGAGCAAGTAATAATGAACATCTGTGTGATCTTTCTATGAATGTTTATGCTCCCATTTTCAACAACGTTATTTGCTTTGTTCCTTTTCTCTCTCTACCAGATATGTAATATCCATAAAATTTAAGACATAGCAACATATTCTTTTGTTCCGTTGTTAATACCCCTGAGGAAGGGTCTTAACCGGACCCGAAATGTTGAATGTTGGGCACCGAATTCCATCTTTCCATCTTCGGACAACGGATTTTCTTCTTTATGAAAGTTACGTATTATTAGTCCCACAGAAGAAATCTGTGTTGGACTGTATGATCTACTCTAAGACAAGTTTTGATCAATGTTTGTGACACATATATATATATATATATATATATATACACTGTATGCATGTATCAAGTTTTTATGCATCTGTCTCTCAACAGAGTGACAATTCTCTCTTTTTCTAACAAAAATACAAAAATAAACTAAGGATTTTTAGAATCCTTTATTTTTGGTGCCTGCTGCCTATTACAGTCCCGTTTAGGGGGTATTTGTTCTTTGTTATATGCAATAAGGGATGAGGCAGCCACCATAGAGGCCTTGCTCAATGTGGATTTTTTCTACTAGCTTGTCCATATAGGCAGTCTACATGCCTATAGGATGAGTCATTCTAGGTAACCAGAGGGTATTAGAGGCTTTCTTAGATATTTGTGAGGCCAACCTTAATTAGGAATATAAAATATACAGTTTCCCCATCACTCCACCCCCTGGCTCACAGTTCATATAATGCCTAAACTGTATATATAAAGGCAACATATCACAGCATTGGAAGGAATGCACCTGATAATTGTTAACAAAAATAATATTCTCCCACCCCCCCGGTAGTGTAGGTACCTACTTTCCTTTCCCTGTCTGATTTAACTGCAATGAAAATCTCATTCAGATATGCTAGGGCTGAAAAATATAAAAAAATTCAAAGTTCAAAAAAATATCAAAATAATATATATATGTTGGACTAACAGAAGAACACCAAAGTTTTCCTTTCGAAAGCACAGGAGCAGGTATGAACATCAAACTTCCTTTCCAAGAGTTTAAACGCATAGAAACTTGTCAAAGTCCTCCATATCTGGTGATGGAAAGCAGAATCTTAGACATCTGGTGATTAGATTGCAGCTGCAGCACAACAATTGCAAGCTGTAGAACTGAAAGAACTGTAGAATACAAAGTCCATATCCTCTGGACTATTGCAGCTCACAAGTCATAGATGTGCAGGCACATAACCACATGGTAGCTGCAACTTTACAGACAGTTCAGACCCTTGACCATCAGAGCAGATAAAACAGTTCAGGTGCTTCACCATCAGCACAGATAGAACAATTCAGGTAATTGACCATGATAGCGGATGGAACAGTTCCGGTAATTGACCGCCAGAGTGGGTGGAACTTGCAACAACAGTTCAGCTAGAGCTACAGATGGTTACTGCTGTCAAAAGCGTTTGTCTCCTTTCTCCAATATGCTTGTGGTTGATGTCAAGGCAGGTATGTTGCCAAGACTGTCAATCAAACATTCCATAACTAATAATAATACTCATATAGCGCATCATAGACAACGATCCCTAGTGACCTGGCCTAACACTAAAAGAAAAACTCAGCTGTATCATTCAGGGTGAATATTGGTACAAGAACACCACCACCAATTTCCCAACTGAACTCTACATTTGTATTTAACCACTTGCCGACCGCCGATCGGCGATTGACGGCGACAAAGTGGCACGTTCCCGCAAATCGCCGTCATACGACGGCGGCTGCGGGAACGTGTATAGTGAGCGCGCGCGCGCCGCCGGAGGCGCGCCCGCGCGCTCACTGTGTCCAGGGGGGGCCAGGGAGCGGGTGCGGCGGCTTCGATTGCCGCCGGCCACCCGCGATGCCCCCCCCGGAGCGAATGAGCGGAGGTCCGTGTATGTAAACACGGACCTCCGCTCTGTGTGAGGGGGAAGGGCTGTGATCACAGCCTTCCTTTACGTGAAGGCTGTGATAACTTCCCTTCCCCTGTTAGGGCATCCCCAATACAGTTAGAACACGCCCAGGGAACATAGTTAACCCTTAGCGCGCCCCCTGCAGGTTAACCCCTTCACTGCCAATGGCATT
>BLSH010206247.1:521859-540083 GCA_018402905.1 Glandirana rugosa
GCATACTCGCGAACAACCATACTGGTTCAAAAGATCAGACGAGTATGTTGAGGGAACATGCTGGCAGCATACAAACTGACAAGATTAGCGCGTATGCTTGCTAGCTATAGCAATCATGCTGGACAACATACGCTAGCAGCAGGGCACACATGCTACGAATTGAAGGAGCGCGGACGCGATATCGGCTTACTGCCGACGTCGCGCCGAGATTTTACGGCCCTCCTGCAGTTATCTGCAGGAGGGTATGCCGAGCACGACCCGCGCGAGGGCGCCCGCGCTCGGGTCTCCGGCGGACATCGGGTCCGCCCGACCCGCGGGCACGCTCCCGCGGACGCGAGCGGCGCGTGCACGTGCCGCTCGCGCCCGCGGGAGCGCGCCCAGCACGAGCCGTATGGGAGGACGTCTATTGACGTCCTCCCGGCATTTTAGAGCCGCGCTGCAGCCGTCATTCGGCTATAGCGCAGGCGCGAGGAAGTTAAGCATCGTACACACGGGACGACGATCGCATACAACAGGTCGTACTAACGATATCGATCGTTCGTATGCGCGATTAGAACAGTCAAACATACGACGGTCGTACAAGGGAGTTGTATGAGCAGACTAGAAAACTTGGTCATACCAACAAGCGCTCATACGACCGTTGTATTGTGTGTACAGAGCAGTTGGTACAACAAGTTGTATTGTGCAAAACACGCATGCTCAGAAGTCTGGAACGGCCAGATACTAATTACATGCACCTGAACGTTCTTTCTGTGCTCGTACAATCATGTAGTGCAGTCAGTATGCAAGTTACATTATGCAACATACGATTTGTACGATCGTCGTCCTGTGTGTACAAGGCTTTATACTCTGTTCTCTTAGATACTGCTATTCCGAATTGTACAGCCACCTAGTGGCCATTGTAGGAACTACCCCCCTCTCCAGGCAGCCTTGTACAACAAGTTTCACTGACTATTATACTACCTTATGCTTGTTCCATATATTTTTATCATCTTATTAACATTGTCAAGGCATCTTGAATTTGTCTGATACCTCTAAATTAGCCTTCTGATGACCAAAGTTACTATTCCAATGTAAATTACTCAATATCTGTTGCTAAAAGCAAGGTATGTCCAGCAGCAAAACTAGCAATGCAGAAAGTAAAGACTGTTGTGAAAACCTCTCTTCCTTGCTATACAGTCATTATCTGTTTACTGCAGTGTACTGATAGATGGATTCAACAGTACAAAGGGAGCTGTACAGGTGATGGGGTGAAATCAGTACAAATATGCAACATCATTCTCACAAACCCAGGGCACAGAAAACTATTCATCATGCACACATTGGTGATGAAAGGTTGTAGTCTTGATATAGAAGAGAAGGTTGCAAATTGTGCGACACACCTAGAACACATCTAGAATTAGAAAAAAATGGTCAAAGCAGTTGGTTTACAAGTATAGGCGTGCACAGGGGGCATTCCAGGTGTGCCTCTAATTACCCCATGCAGTGCAGATTCCCCCTGCTGATATTTCACCAAAGCCCTCCAATGAGGCTCCTTGAAAAAAATAATAAAAATAAAAAACTACTGACACCGTCCACTGCCCTATTAACACCAATCTATGCCCTACTGACACCATCCACTGCCCTACTAACACTGTTCATGTTTTAATACATTTGGGGTTCACAAAAATGGCCCCTAAGGGGACTTTTAATGATAGATGGGGGAGATTGAAATATAACAGGTATAACAAATTTTATTGAATACAATTAAAAATTCATAGTATACAAAACCATAAAATAGTCAAGAGTTAAAATTAACCACAGTGATACATATACATATAGGAGAAAAAAAGCACCGGTACATTAATGTGGTTGTCAACCTGTGACAACCACTTTAACCTACAGGTAAGCCTATAATAAGGCTTACCTGTAGGTGCCCTGCATATCTCCTAAACCTGCACAGTTCAGGAGATCTGCAGTATACTAGATGTGCCAACGTAATTTCGGCACATGCGCAGGGAAGAAACGGCCTCTGTGCTGTTTCTTCACTGAGATCGTGCCGTGACTGGCGGCTCCCGCACGCATGTGCCATGACGTCACGCAACTCCAGCCAGTCACAGAGCCTGAGTAGTGGCCCCAGAAGGAAGAGGGGCTGAAGATGAACGCTGCCAGCACAGGGGACACCTCTGGACGTCGCAGGCTTTGTTTGCTGGTAAGTGACACATAGTAGCCCATTATGCTTCTACTTTGCAAGGGGAATATAGAGGAAGTAAACCCCACCAGGGTTTACTTCCTCTTTAAAGGAGAAGCTTTCTTTCTCCTTTAATGTACCGGTGCTTTTTTTCTTCCATATGTACATGTATCACTGTGGTCAATTTTAACTTTTGACTATTTCATGGTTTTGTATACTATGAATTCTTAATTGTGTTCAATAAAATTTGTTATACCTTTATACTTCAATTTCCCCCATCTATCCTTAAAAGTCCTCTTTGAGGCCATTTTTGTTTTCTCCATTATCCTTGGGATGTGGATAGATTGGTGTATGGGTTACTACTGAATCCTGACTCACCTCCTTACATTTGGGGTCCACACCCTAATGCAGTAGGCGGTGCACACCTATGTTTACAAACAATTTGTAAGGGCAAAATGCTTAATGCTGGCTAAACCTGCCCGGTTACTACTGTATGTTTGAATGGAGCTCTCCTAACTAAACCACCAAATTTGAAACCACAAATCCACAATCGTTGCTAGGAAGCACCTCTAAGCAAACAGTAGATTAAGAGAAACTACACACATTCATTATACCATTGTACTACACCCACATTCATTTTCAAGAAACATTTACAGGTCTCAACTTGGAGCTCAGTGATCCTATTTCTATTACTTACATAATACCAAACTTAGAAAGTTGTATCCTAGACACGTCCACCCGAAAGTACAAGTGCCTCTTTGGAGATCATGTTCACATACTGGTCCCTGGAGAGTCGTGGCAGGGGTGTGCAGATGGCTCTGGGCACAATGATTAATGCCAGTGAACTTATGGGGTGCCAAGAGGTGCCTTGAGCCACACTTGTTCAGTCAAAACTTTCCTTCGAGTTTTGAAAGGAGTGGAGAAGAATATGAACCCATGTAGAGTTTGCTCTGCTCTCTGGGGACTCCAATAGAGCAACCCCCCTTACCATCCCAGCGACAATGGCTTTCCCAGACAAAGATAATAATAAAGATTTGAAAGAAAAATGTAAACATATTATCACTTATCATCCATGCACACTATAGGAGGTTTCAGGAGTTCAAAGGCAGAAAAAAACCCAAAGGGACACATGGGCTAAGATTTAACAGGTAAAGAAAAAGTAAGCTCAATACAGCTCAAACACCTGTAGAAGCAGCTTCTTTGAGCTGAAGTGTGCATGAGGTCTTAGTCGCGTGATTTTTACTGCATTTTTGTATAGGTCAAAAGGTCACCAATGTAAAAAGCAGAAAAACGCCCAAATCTGCCTGAAAAAATATCTCCGGAACTTGTTTGACTTTCAGGCGTTTGGCTTCAGGTGTTTTTGAGTGGAGATGTGAAACATTTCCATAGAGAATCATTGATATTTTTCCCCTCCAGCTTTTGTAGCTTCAGGCTTCAAGCTACAAAATGCTCAGGTGTGAATGCAGCCTAAAGCCTCGTACACACGGGACGACGATCGCATACAACAGGTCGTACTAACGACCGTTGTATGCGATATCGATCGTTCATATGCGCGATTAGAACAGTCGAACATACGACGGTCGTACAAGGGAGTTGTATGAGCAGACTAGAAAACTTGGTCGTACCAACAAGCGCTCATACGACCGTTGTATCGTGTGTACAGAGCAGTTGGTACAACAAGTTGTATTGTGCAAAACACGCATGCTCCGAAGTCAGGATGCTAATTACATGCACCTGAACGTTCTTCTGTGCTCGTACGATCGTGTAGTGCAGTCAGTATGCTAGATACAACAGCCAACATACGATTTGCGACGATCGTACGTACGATCGTCGTCCCGTGTGTACGAGGCTTTAAGCCTCGTACACACGGGTGCAACGGTTGTACAACCAAATGTTCAACTTTGGACCAAGTTGGATGTTGGCTGTTGTGTATCGCATATTGACGTGCACTAAGCGATCGTACAACCAAGCCTAACGTAGTGACGTGTTACGAGCGTATAACGAGGAAGTTCAGGTGCATGTGATTTGTGAATTAGGAACGTAGGTTTCCCAGAATGGACACTTCCGGGCATTCCTGACTTCCGAGCATGCCTGTTTTGCATGTACAACTTTGTTGGACCAACTGCTCTGTACACACGATACAACAGTTGCACAACCGCTTGTTGTACAAGCAAAGTTTTCTAGTCTGCTCAACCAACTTCTGTTGTACAACCGTTGTACGATGGCTGTTGTAATCGCGCGTACTAACAGTCAGATGATCGTGCAACAAGCTGGTTGTACGACCGTTGTTGTACAACTGTTGTACCGTGTGTATGGGGGCTTTAGGCTTCATGTACACTAGCAGCTCCTAAACTTGAGTTTAGGAGCTGTTGCCATTTTTTTGCCAAAGCTCCTAAACTCAACTCCATAAAAGCCTATGGGGAAGATTTACTAAAACTGGAGCACACAGAGTCTGGTGCAGCTCTGCAGAGTAACCAATCAGCTTTCAACGTTTTTTGTCAAAGCTTAAAAAGCTGACATTAGAGGCTGATTGGCTGCCATACACAAACCAGATTTTGTACGCTCCAGTTTTAGTAAATCAACCCCTATGTGTCCATGTACACATAAGGGTTGATTTACTAACACTGGTGAGTGCAAAATCTGGTAGCTGTGCTTGGCAGCAAATCAGCTTCTTACTTCAGCTTGTTAAAATAAGCTTTGACCGAAAAAAAAAACTGGAAGCTGATTGGTTTCTATGCAGAGATGTTTTAGATTTTGCACTCTCCAGTTTTAGTAAATCAACCCCATAGGCTTTTAGGATCATTTTGGATCTGCTGTGGTTGGGGGAGGTTCCACCTCCCCTAAACTCCCTCTCCTGAACGCGGAAGAATCGCGTTCAGGATAGAAACGTTTTGACTGCGGGCCACAAAAAACACAAGATTACGGTAAAATCGTGGCGCGATTTTGGCGCTTTTTCCCACGGTCGCAGTCAAAGTAGTTCAAATGTACATGAAGCCCAAGATGTGCTAGCTGCATTTGTTTTCAAGTTTCAGGCTAAACACATTTTCAGCAAGTACAGAAAATACCTGTTGCTCTTGCCAGAAATGGAGTGTGCTTGTCACTTTATATGGGCTGAAAAGAAAGCACAAAGATCCTTATCTTTATTGTGTAAACTACTAATCCCATAGATCCACCATGTAACGAAGATGAACAAAGGTAAACATGTTTGAAGTCCAGCCTATATGACAACCATGACCCCCCGCCCAAAAGGATACAATGAAGAATGGAATGTAGACGCTATGGGACAGGAAATGTGTTATTCGCAGGATCACCGGGTGAAAATAGAGAAAAAAAAAGCCTGAAAAGAAAAACAATGCAGTCATATTATATAAGGACAGGTAACCTACAATATATTGTAGTTTTGGTTGTTTTTAAAATAAATGTTTTGCCTGGACATACACCTTTCCAGGATAATTAGAATAGATTGCAGCAGCCTGCGTAGGTTACCTGCTATGTGCATGAATCATGTTCTTGTTACTCATGCTGCAATGATGTGATACAACGCACACCCTCCACCCCCATACACCTGATATCACCTGCAGCCTACACTCCTAGTGTCCTATCCCAGCATTCTAGGAAAACTGTTTATTCACAGTACCACCACCCACCCTGCTCTCTCTCCCACTCTATTGAACTCAATAGGGTGGCAAACAATGAGAGCAATATCAATAAGGAATAGCTGTATACACCAATTAGACTGATAAGCTGTCAGGAGCCACTGAACAATGCTGGTTAATGAGTTACTCGGAGGTTAGTAATACACTGCATGGTATGTGGTTCTTATGCAGAAGCAAATATCGCTCATATCCAAATCATGTCATAAACTTTATTTGTTATAGTCATTTTTTAAGTGTTGTTGTAATATGGCTGGTAAACGTATGGACACCATTAAACAGACGTATTGCACTCAGCTTCCTTTATCAAGGAAAATAAATTGTTTATGTTGTTTGTAACAAGGGGTCACTTTTCTCTTTTCATATAATCACCTGCAAGATGGAAATTATTATTATTATACAGGATTTATATAGCGCCAAC
This sequence comes from Glandirana rugosa, assembly GCA_018402905.1. Taxonomy (NCBI): domain Eukaryota; kingdom Metazoa; phylum Chordata; class Amphibia; order Anura; family Ranidae; genus Glandirana; species Glandirana rugosa. Next base: position 528,104 of record BLSH010206247.1, read on the forward strand.
AGTTTGCGCAGCGCTTTACAATAAAGAAGGGACACAGTACAATTACAATACAGTTCAATACAGAAGGAATAGGAGGGCCCTGCTCGTAGAGCTTACAATCTAAAGGGAGGGGCAGGTGGTACAAAAGGAATTAAAAGGAAGAATCAGATTGATTGTCAAAGACGTCATGTTTTCTGGTATAACTTCAGGCATAGTTTCACTGCCATCACGGCCTTTACATGGTGCATTCAGGCTGGTAATTTGTTCTGCTCCCCAGTATAACACTGCTTTATGTGTACTGCCTGTCGACATCAACATTTTGAGTCTGTTCACACAACAGTGGTGCAGTAGCATGCTTGTTACCGTGTTTGTGCAATGTGGTGTTATTCATTCTGAATTGCACCCCAACCGATCATCCCAGCATTCTAGCATTGCATCACAAAACGGAAAATTTAATGTTTACCTTTTCTTGATTTTCCTTTCCTGGTGCCTATGCATGCATGGTTGGTTGCTCCACCCCCAGCCAACCCACAGGACCATTATAACTCTATAAAAGAGAGTGACGCTCCCCGGGCCCCATTCTCGTAATTCGACTCAATTCAGCCACAAGAATAAGAACAAGGGAGGGGAATATGCTGCCATGGATAGGCACAAGGAAAGGAAAATTACAGAAAGGTAAGTATTCCATTTTCCGTTTTCCTGGTGCCTTCGTGGCAGCATACGTCTGGTAAATAACTTGCTGCAAGGGAGGGAATGCTGAAGAAAACAGAATTTAATTGACTATTATGAAACAGAAAATTGTAAGGTCTTCCTCCCAAAATCCCGGGTGGTGAGACTAGCTGGATCTAGGCTGTAGTGAGCCATAAACATGGAGAACGAGGACCAGCTTGCTGCTTTGCAGATTATTTCCGGGGAGACCTCTTGTCGAGTGTGCATTCACTTCCTGAGGAACAGGAAACCTGGTAAGCCCTGTGTATAATCCGCACAATCCATCCTTTAGAAAGCATTCTACCAGAAGATTTAGGGCCCATCTAGTATCCATGCCTTGAGGACAGAAAAGAGAATGGGGCGGGGGGCGTTGCTCACTTTTATAGAGTTATAATGGTTCTGTGGGTTGGCTGGGGCGGAGCAACTAACCATGCGTATGCTGCCATGAAGGCACCAGAAAAGTGTGTTACATTGGACTGGCAAAAATGCTGCATGCATGATTTCTGGTCTATGGTGGTGCATTGCAACCCCATGCAACCGCTAAGAGGCTAAGGCTGCATTCACACAGGGGCGACCCGACTTCGACGCGACTTTGCTAGGCAATTTCAGCGCGACTTCCAGGGACTTGAGGCGACTTTACAACACGACTTGTTCCAGGCGACTTTGCCTTGACCAATCAGAAAAGGGAGGGAGGGGGTTGCCTAAAAATAAATTCTATTCTTTTCACTACAAAGTCGCTTTTATTTAGATGGGGGATCCGACTTGGAGGCGACTTCTATTCAATTCTATGGGCACAAGTCGGATAGAAGTCGCCTAGAAGTAGTACAGGAACCTTTTCTGAAGTCGTTCCGACTTCAGTAGTGTACATTAAGACGGCTCCCATTCATTTCAATGGGGTTTCAGATGTCAAGCGACCTGGGGCGACTTGAGGCTACCCAAGTCGGAGCGACAGTCGCCCCTGTGTGAATGGTGCCTAAGAGTTATTGACCCTCAAACAAGTATGCAGATCAGAAACATAAGAAGTCTGCACAGGTGACTTGGTCAGTGAATCAAAGTTCTGAAAAAAGAGCCTCAGCATCAGCCAAGCAGCTAGGGCAGGCCAGCAATAGCCACTTCCAGTTTTCCCTCATAACAGGTTTGTACACACATGCTTTAACATGGCATTTGCAAAGTTTTTTGTAAGCTTCAAGAATCTTTCCTAAGGCCAGCCATAGACGGAGCAAATTTGTTGATGGGGGAATCCCTCCCGCCAAACCATTGTGTTCTCCCGGCGGGCGAAGCAGCCCCTACCAAGAGAAAACAGCGAATATTGCTAGTGGCATTAGTGATAATCGTATGTAAAATCCGGCAGGCTGGTTGTAACCAAGTTGATCAATCAATCAACTTGGGTACATTCAGCCTGCCCATACATGATTCGAATCTCAGCCAGTTCCTGCTGAACTGGCCGAGATTCAAACTGTTTATTGGCTGGCCTAACTCCTTAAGAATTCATCCCCCCAGCTCCAGTTTGGGAATGTTAACATAGATCTTGAAACATATCTCAAGGCAATTTTTTTTAAATGGGCACAAAGGGTGCATATCCCAGTAAACAAAAATTGATATTCATATAACAAGTGAACTAATCCAAGTGTACATAAGTAATTAAATGTCCATCAATCAATATAAATATATTCAGTGAAAAAGTCCAGACCAAGGTTGACCAGATGTTGCCCACCGTGATAATTATAAAGTGCCTTCAGTGTACACTGCAAACACAAACAGGTGCCCTAGTGCTTATCCCTAATGCTCAGCTCCTTACCAGAGAATACGATCTGAACTAAAGGAGATCTACAGGGTGGGCCATTTATATGGATACACCTTAATAAAATGGGAATGGTTGGTGATATTAACTTCCTGTTTGTGGCACATTAGTATATGTGAGGGGGGAAACTTTTCAAGATGGGTGGTGACCATGACGGCCATTTTGAAATCAGCCATTTTGAATCCAACTTTTGTTTTTTCAATAGGAAGAGGGTCATGTGACACATCAAACTTATTGGGAATTTCACAAGAAAAACAATGGTGTGCTTGGTTTTAACGTAACTTTATTCTTTCATGAGTTATTTACAAGTTTCTGACCACTTATAAAATGTGTTCAATGTGCTACCCATTGTGTTGGATTGTCAATGCAACACTCTTCACACACTGATAGCAACACCCAGATCGGCGCACTGAATTTGCAGAATGGGCAAAACAAAAGTTGGAAGAGGACTCTCAGTTTACGCAGAAGATTTTGTTCAGTGGTGAGGCAAACTTTTATCTGAATGGTGAAGTTAACAAACAAAATCACCGCTATTGGTCTGACACTAACCCACATTGGATAGATCCCTCCAAGACTGGAACCAAAAAATTGATGGTATGGTGTGGTATATGGGGTACAAAGATAGTGGGGCCATTCTTCATCAATGGAAACCTCAAGGCCACTGGATATGCGAAATTGCTACATGATGATGTGTTTCCCTCTTTATGCACTGAAGCTGGCACGTTCCCTGAGTTTTTCCAGCAAGATGGGGCACCACCACATTATGGGTGTCAGGTCCGAGCATTCCTAGATGAACAGTTTCCTGGAAAGTGGATTGGTCGTCGTGGGCCAGTTGAATGGCCCCCAAGGTCTCCCGATCTGACCCCCTTAGACTTTTGTTTGCAGCACATTGAACACATTTTATAAGTGTCAAAATCTTCTGCGTAAACTGAGAGTCCTCTTCCAATTTTTGTTTTGCCCATTCTGCAAATTCAGTGCGCCGATCTGGGTGTTGCTATCAGTGTGTGAAGAGTGTTGCATTGACAATCCAACACAATGGGTAGCACATTGAACACATTTTATAAGTGGTCAGAAACTTGTAAATAACTCATGAAAGAATAAAGTTACGTTAAAACCAAGCACACCATTGTTTTTCTTGTGAAATTCCCAATAAGTTTGATGTGTCACATGACCCTCTTACTAATGAAAAAACAAAAGTTGGATTCAAAATGGCCGACTTTAAAATGGCCACCATGGTCACCACCCATCTTGAAAAGTTTCCCCCCTCACATATACTAATGTGCCACAAACAGGAAGTTAATATCACCAACCATTCCCATTTTATTAAGGTGTATCCATATAAATGGCCCACCCTGTACATGCGCCTGGCTGCCACACAGCTATAATGTCTTTCAAAAGCTCTGACTCTGCAGTTCTTAAAGGATGTCATAAATACCCCATATAGAGAACTCCGGCTCAGCAGCGCCCAATACAGTACCTTGAAAAAGTATTCATACTCCTTGAATATTTCCACATTTTGTCATGTTACAACCGAAAACGTAAATGTATTTTATTGGGATTTTATGTGATAGACCAACACAAAGTGGCACATAATTGTGAAGTGGATGGAAAATGATAAATGGTTTTCACAATTTTTTACAAATAAATATGTGAAAAGTGTGGGGGGCATTTGTATTCAGCCCCCCTGAGATTAATACTTTGTAGAACTGCCTTTCTCTGCAATTACAGCTGCAAGTCTTTTCGGGGATGTCTCTACCAGCTTTGCACATCTAGAGAGTGAATTTTTGCCCATTCTTCTTTGCAAAATAGCTCAAGCTCTGTCAGATTGTATGGAGAGCGTCTGTGAACAGCAATTTTCAAGTCTTGCCACAGATTCTCAATTGGATTCAGGTCTGGACTTTGACTGGGCCATTCTAAGACATGAATATACGTTTGAACTAAACCATTCCATTGTAGCTCTGGCTGTATGTTTAGGGTCGTTGTCCTGCTGGAAGGTGAACATCCACCCCAGCCTCAAGTCTTTTGCAGACTCTAACAAGTTCTCTTCTAAGATTGCCCTGTATCCGACTCCATCCATCTTCCCATGAACCCTGACCAGCTTCCCTGTCTCTGCTGAAGAAAAGCATCCCCACATGATGCTGCCACCACCATGTTTCACGGTGGGGATGGTGTGTTCAGGGTGATGTGCAGTGTTAGTTTTCCCCCACACATAGCATTTTGCTTTTAGGTCAAAAAGTTCAATTTTGGTCTCATCTGACCAGAGCACCTTCTTCAACATGTTTGCTGTGTCCCCCACAGCAAAACCGAAAATGGGACTTCTTATGGCTTTCTTTCAACAATGGCTTTCTTCTTGCCACTCTTCCATAAAGGTCAGATTTGTGGAGTGCACGACTAATAGTTGTCCTGTGGATAGATTCTCCCACCTGAGCTGTGGATCTCTGTGTACTCTGTGAGATGTTCAAAGCATGGGAAATTTTTTTTTTTATAACTTTTAACCCTGCTTTAAACTTCTCCACAACTTTATCCCTGACCTGTCTGGTCTGTCTTGGCCTTCATGATGCTGTTTGTTCACTAAAATTCTCTAAGAAACCTCTGAGGGCTTCACAGAGCAGCCATATTTATACTGAGATTAAATTACACACAGGTGGATTCTATTTACTAGTTAGGTGACTTCTGAAGGCAATTGGTTCCACTTGAGTTAGGGGTATCAGAGTAAAAGGGGCTGAATACAAATGCATGGCCCACTTTTAAGATATGTATTTATAAAACCTTTTGAGAACCATTTATCATTTTCCTTCTCTTCACAATTATGTGCCACTTTGTGTTGGTCTATCACATAAAATCCCAATAAAATACATTTACATTTTTGGTTGTAACATGGCAAAATGTGGAAAATTTCAAAGGGTATGAATACTTTTTCAAAGTACTGATATCAAAAATGAAGCATGGGAAGAACAGAGATAAAGCAAGCTTCACAGTGTAGTAACAAACATTACCAAGTTTATTAAGTAAAAAGCCACTCACATATACTGCTTGAAGGATTGGCAAAACGCAGCTCAAAACCATACAGCACCACCACAGGCCCCGCTGGCACGCAGCATGACGTCACAGAATAGAAACTCTTTTTTTTTTTTTTTTTTTTTTTTTTAGTTTTGGATGAAGTGGAGAAGCTTTGGACTTTCTGTCAAATTAGCTGTCTGAGTCCCCATTGGGGAGATTCGCCCCATTGCCATGAAGAAAGAAAGTGAGTGAAAATAGAACATTTAAAGTGGTTGTTAAGTCATGACAACCACTTTAACCTATAGGTAAGCCTAAGGTTTATCTGTATATCTCCTAAACCTGCACGGTTTAGGAGATATACAATGTGCTGGCATGTGCTGACATCATCGGCACATGCGCAGTGAAGAAACGGGCCGCTTGGAGGCGTTTCTATGGGGCCGTGCTGTAACTGACGGCTCCCGCGCGTTGCGATTGGCTGGAGCCGTGGACCCAGAAGTAACTTCGGGTGGAAGATGTCGGCCCTGTACTTGGAGTACCGACTCCGATACAGGGCTTCGTACTAAGGTAAGTATTTCATGAGCTAGTATGCAGTGCATACTAGCTCATTATGCCTTTCTCTTGCAGGGTTTTAATTTTTTATCTTTTTTTTTCTTTACTTTACAGCCTCTTTAAGAGTTGTCCGCAGAACAAGAGGCGAGAGGAAATCTTCCAACGGGGGCACCTGTTCCAGAGGTAAATGTCTAAGAGGGGAATTAATCTTACTTTGGGAAATTACCTCTAACTTTCTGTTATGTCTTTAACCACTTAAGGACCTGAAGGATTTCCCACTGTAGGACCAGAGCACTTTTTGCGATTCGGCACTGTGTCGATTTAACTGACAATTGCACGGCCATGCGACGTTGTACCCAAACGCCCTTTTTTTCCCCAGAAATAGAGCTTTCTTTTGGTGGTATTTGATCCACTCTGCGTAACTTTTCATCACCGCTATTAACAAAAAAAAAGAGCAACAATTTTGAAAAAAAAAAAACAATATTTTTTTACTTTATTTTTTAAATACAATTCCAAAAAATATATATAAAAAAAAATGTATTCATCAGTTTTAGCTGATATATATTCTTGCTCATATTTGTGACAAAAAAAAATCGCGTTTAGTGATTGGTTTGTGCAAAAGTTGCCTCTTTTACAAACAATGGGAATTAATTTATGGCGTTTTTACAAATGTTTTTTTTTTACTAGTAATGGTGGCAATCTGCGATATTGCAGCGGACATGACAGACATTTTTGACACTTTTTTTGGACCAATGACATTTATACAGCGATCAAAAATTTAAATATCCACTAATTACTGTGTAAATGTCATTGGCAGTGAAGGGGTTAACCTGCAGGGGGGCGATTTAGGTGTTAACTGTGTTCCCTAGGCTTTTTCTAACTGTGAAGGGGCTGGGCAGCCAGGGGCATACGAGATCTAACTGATCTCAAGTACAGAGATCAGTAGATCTCTTACATGCCGAAGGACAGAGTGGGGAGCCGCTGTGTTTACATTGGTGGTTCCCCGTTTTTCTTCTGTGCCAGGCAATCGCGGGTAGCCGGCGGACATCGAGTCCGCCCAGCCCACGGCCATACTGCTGGAGAGTGCAGAGGGCACGAGAGCGCACGCTTCCGCCCGCTAGCCGCCGTTTATAGACTGCGATTCGTGCTATCCAGCCACTCTGCAGCAGTAAATGTACACGAGCCATTCCGGAACCGGTTAAGACAGTAAATAAAGGGAATTCTCTCCAATGGTACAAAGCAGAAAAATGAACTGTCAAGGGCTTTAACCCTTCCCTACTCTATCTAAAACAAAAAACACTTTGGCTATGCATGTACATTTTAACGTATACTGTATCCAAGAACAAAGATGTAAAATATTCCAGCTTATTAGTGAATTGATGTGATGGCTCAATTATTTTTCTTTTTTTTTAATGATGAGTACATTTTCTATAAGTACACAAAATTTTCACTTGACCCTTGTAGAAATGTAAATTCCTGACATTTCAAACAATGTTATCTGCCTTCTCAGCTATCTTCTATGAACTAGAAAACAAATTTGCTACTTCTAAAAAAATGGGGAGAGGAGGAGGCATTTGTGGTCCAAATCAGGAGAGCAGCCTAGGGTGACAACGCTTTTTTTTTTTTTTTGCGAAGGGGAGATTTAGATACTCTTTGAGAGGGCTTGCCACTATTGTTTAAAGTGACAGTCAGCACTCCTATTAACCACTTGCCGACCACAGTCTGACGGCGACAGAGTGGCTCGTTATGGCAAATCGCCTTCATATGACGACGGCTGCGATAACTAGTGCTGTGAGCGCGCGCACCGCCGGAGGCGCACTCACTGTCCTGGGGGGGCAGGGAGCGTGTAGGGCGGACTCGATCGCCACCGGCTCCCCGCGATTGCCCCCCCACAGTGAGAGAACGGAGGTCCGTGTAAGTAAACACGGATCTCCGTTCTCATAGAGGGGGAAGGGCTGTGATCACAGACTTCCTCTATATGGAAGCTGTGATCATCCCCTTTCCCCAGCCAGGGAAGCCCACATACAGTTAGAACACGCCCAGGGAACACAGTTAACCCTTAGAGCGCCCCCTGCAGGTTAACCCCTTCACTGCCAATGACATTTACACAGTAATCAGTGCATTTTTATAGCACTGATTGCTGTATAAATGCCAATGGTCCCAAAAAAGCGTCAAAATGGTCCGACATGTCCGCTGAAATATCGCAGTACCGCTAAAAATCGCAGATCACCACCATTACTAGTAAAAAATAAAAAAATAATAAAAACCCCAGAAATGAATTCTCATCGTCCGTAAATGCGGCAACTTTTGCGCAAACCAATCAATAAACGCCAATTGCGATTTTCTTTACCAAAAATATGAGGAAGAATATAAAATCGGCCAAAACCGATGAAAAAAATGTTTTTTTTATATATTTTTTTTAATTTGTATTTTAGCAAAAAGTAAGAAATTTGTTTTTTGTTTTTGTAAAATTGTCGCTCTTCTTTTGTTTATAGCGGCGATCAAATACCACCAAAAGAAAGCTCTATTTGTGGGAAAAAAAGGACGCAAATTTCGTTTGGGTACAATGTCGCACGACCGCGCAATTGTCAGTTAAAGCGACGCAGTGCCGAATCGCAAAAAGTGCTTTGGTCCTAAAGCGTGAAATCCTTCCGGGGCTGAAGCGGTTAAGATAAAGGTTTACCTCTCCAAACTGGAGCTATCTATTGCTTTTAAGCCTTGTACGTATGGGCTTCAGATTGTATAAAAGCTTTACGTGCAGCAAGACTTTGCAAAGCTTTTTTGTACGTTTTGAACAGCTTTCCTGAAGCCTTTAAAGTGCCCTTTAGCTCCAGTTTGGGTAATTTAAACATTTAATAATGGAAGTGCTAACTGTCACTTTAACAAGCTGCTTCAAGCTTTTAACAAGTTTCAAGTAGTGCTGAAGCTTACTGAAAGCCTGTTAGGACACATTTGCACTTTGGCATTCTGGTGCGTTTTGTTAATGCGTTTATGTGCACTGTGTTAAGGCAACCTATTCATTCTGGCAATGCACCAAAACGTCCATTTTTGTCACTGCGGCATACTGTAATGCACAGTAATGAGTTACCATGCATTGTGGTGTGCTTTAATATATGCATTTTGGAGATGTGTTGCCCTAGTGAATTAGTGGGCCATTCAAAATTTGTGACACACCACAGTCTTTGCATATGCTTTGTAAAGGCTTAATATGCACTCCAACCTTCTAGATACTAAGGGCTAGTTTACACTTTTATTTGGGAGGTGGTAAAGCATGCGGTTGCCTTAAAGCAGTTGTCTACCCTCAAAACACATTTTTGCCTATAATAAGGCTTACCTGTAGGTAAAATGAATATTTCCCAAACCTGTACAGTTTAGAAGATATTCCACTTGCATGCAGCCGCTGACATCACAGCGCATGCGCAGTAATGTCCCGGCATAGCATATGGTGGACAGTACCACTGCTGAATGTGACTCATTTTAAGGGTAACTCAGCTTTCGAGGGAAAAAGAATTAGTCAATTAAAAAAAAAAAAAAGTATTTTGTATACAATTGCAATGCAAGTCATATTGTGATTGAATGTTATTAAAAACTACCTTTCCTTTTCAATCTGCAGCTCTGTAACTTTCTGTAAAATGCAATGCAATATGGCTACCTGGAGGTGTACTGTACACAGATGGTGTAAAGAACACCTCCCAGAAAGGGCATTTCCTGCTTGTGTGATTGACTCACTGATTTTCCCAAAAGTCTACACTAAGATACAGATCAGATTTTGGCATCCCCTGCAACAAAAATGTAATTTTCGGTCTGATAATCTCAAAGGGAAATCATGTCTAATGGGGTGAAAACCCTGACACTTTCCTCATTAGAACCCTGCAAGTGCAGCAGCTGACTGATAATTATAAAACCACTGCCATACAGACTCACATAAAAAGACAAGGAAGGAGAGGTGCCTCTAAGTGTGATATGCAAAGCGTTTATTAAGATCAATAAGATTAAAACCACTCACAAGATTATGGATGATAACAGCATGTGAACATAGTCCAATGGCGGCGTCACAATCGCCCTGGGTCTTGGTACAATAGGACGCTATAACCGCTGTCAGTGAAGCCGTTCCAGACTGTGTGGATGGTAGTGGCCGGCTAATTCCAAAATGAGGCTTGAACAGCAGATAGGACCAGACGCAGGCGGGTGACATCACAAGCAGTGCGACACGTTTCCTAGGCGATCGGCCCAGCTGACAGGAGAGCCACGCCTCTTCTTTAGGCAGGACTAGTGTGTAATAGGGCATGCTGTTTATATCTCGGAACGGACAGGGGGAGGGACGGATGAATCGGCAGCAGCAAAATTATGTAATAATAGCAAGGATGTTTGTGACAAAAAAGCATATAGAAGTGAATAAAGACATCATAAAAGTATTATTAAACAACATAAGTCGGAGTATAGGCATCTATAATGGTAGCACCCTGTATGACAAGATTAGAGTCAATGTAGATGGGACTAGATGTAAGGTATAAATAGATAGCAAGACATAACAATACTAATAGGGAACTATCTTTCTCACTCATAAGAACAAATGCCATGGATAAGCCAATGGATATGTAGTAGATATGAACAAGACTGTTTTATATATACGACAAGATGTACACATAAAAATAAATTAATTTAAAAATGTATATATATATATATATATATATATAAAGAATATATATAAAAATAAGATAGTGAGAGTTCATGTGTATGTGTGATGTATTGTTCCAGGCACATGTCACATATGTGTGCAAATAAGAGTCCCACGCTTCTCTCTGTTTTGGAGCATGTAAACTCCATTCACAGACACCATGCCACAGATGACAAAGACATCACACATAAATTCACTAAACGTATCATCACAAGACCAATAAACATGGGAAAATATAATAAAATGAAGACAAAATATATCATGCACTAAAAATGTTGTACTCTAAAATTTGACTGGAAGAAAAAGGGGGAGGGAGAGCATACAAATTCAGAAAGAATTCATAGGATTTCATCACACATGAATACATAGGCACTCACAGGCAAAAAATGATGCATACAGTGCGTCGTCGTGCCCGCATGTGAATTGTATACACCTAAAATAAAGATTGGATTTACAAGATTGAAGATGTTTCTATACTTTCGTTTAAACCACCAGGTGAGAGGACATCTAACGTGTAAATCCAAAAGGTTTCACGGGCACGTTTTTTAAAGCGTTCTGCTTCTGGAAGAGAAGCGGGAATCTGCTCTATAACCCAGACCCTCAAGCCTTGTGTGGATTTTTTATGTATCTCTAGAAAATGTCTGGGTACACTGTGATAGTCTTTTCCTTCTTCAATGAGCCTATGGTGTTCGCCAAATCGACACCTTAGAGGGCGAATAGTGCGGCCTACGTAAAGCAAGCCGCATGGGCACGTGAGTCCATACACTACAAAATTCAATGAAGTTAAAAAACTGGTTGAGCATGTATGTTTTTCCTCTGGTCTGGAAGGATGATTGACCATGATTAACCACTTCAGCCCCGGAAGGATTTCCAGCTTTAGGACCGGAGCCCTTTTTGCGATTCGGCGCTGCGTCGCTTTAACTGACAATTGCGCGGTCGTGCGACGTTGTACCCAAACGAAATTTGCGTCCTTTTTTTCCCACAAACAGAGCTTTCTTTTGGTGGTATTTGATCACCGCTGCGTCATTTCTGATCGCCGCTATAAACAAAAGAAGAGCGACAATTTTGCAAAAAAACCCAAATTTCTTACTTTTTCCTAAAATACAAATCCCAAAAAAAAATATAAAAAAACATTTTTTTTCACCGTTTTTGGCCGATTTATATTCTTCCTCATATTTGCGATAAAAAAAATCGCAATCGGCGTTTATTGATTGGTTTGCGCAAAAGTGGTCGCGTTTACGGATGATGAGAATTCATTTTTGGGG
>BLSH010206247.1:573110-583652 GCA_018402905.1 Glandirana rugosa
TAGACCATACCTAAACACCCCCTGGGGTACGACAAAAATAAAAAACCATACCCCAAGGGGTTTCCCGGACCATACGTAACCCCCCCCACTGGGGGCGACAATAAAAAAAAAAGAGTAAAAGAAATGATAAAAAAAAATAGTAAAAACTATGATAGTTACGTTTTTTTACAAAGAATTTTATAGCAAAAATTGGTGAACGGCTAGCCGTAGACTGCCGCCGTTTCACCGAGACATTCCGCTTTGCGGCAGTATGCTGCCGCCGGCGGTCTAGCGCGTGTCACTCGCGCGCGGTCGCCTTACAGAGCCACTTTGCCGCCGTCAGATGCCGATCGGCAAGTGGTTAAAAACGATATTTTAAGAAACATTTTTTTGCATTGATAGTATCAAAAATGATAAAAAAAAATAGTAAAGAAAATGAGAAAAAAAAAATAACAGCGGGGGTCACCCCCCCCAATGCATACCAGGCCCTTTGGGGAACCCCATACCAAAAAATAAAAACAGCATGGGGTCCCCCACAAATCCATACCAGATCCCCACCCCTAAGCACCGTGTTCCCATGTTGATGGGGCAAGGGCCTCTCACCGGCAACCCTTTAACAAGGGGGCCCCTAGATCTTGCCCCCCCATGTGAGCGAGTATAAGAAAAAAAAAAAACAACAGTTTTTGACAATTCCTTTATTAAAAAAAAAAATGTGGGCCCCCTATGTAGGCCCAACATCCGCCGCCGCCACCACCACCAGACCCAAAAAATTCTCCGCCCCCGAGGAAGGCTAACGTCCGAATGCCTGCTCCGCTAGGTGACAGTTGTTAAATAGGTAAGCCAGAGATGTCACCTGGTGGTCCCCACCCCCCTTGTGATGTCACCGACCCAGCATGCAGCGATCTATATAAGAGTTGTCACGTGGCAGAGAAAGTATTCAGCGGTCAGCCTTCCACGCAGGCAGAGTGCTTTTTCCACTTTTTTTGGGTCCAGCAGTGGTGGTGGATATACATTGGGGGACATTGTTTTTTTTAAATAAAGGAATTGTCCAAAACTGATTGTTTTTTTTCTATTAACACTTTTTGGGTGAGTGAGTAGGGGTACAATGTACCCCTACTCAATCACATGGGGAGCAGGATCTGGGGGCCCCCTTGGTAAAGTGGGGCTTCCAGATTCCAATAAGCCCCTTGCCCGCAGACCTCCACAACTATAGCCCAGAGTTGTCTGGAAGAGGTCTAGGTTTACATCTACAGAAATAATGGGGTGCCTTGCCGGAGCTCTGTGGCTTACGCATATATTTGCAAATGTGTGCAACTAAACCCCTGTTTTTAACACATACTGTTGGACAGGTCAATATGGTTGGTCGCAGGCTGGTCGGTAAGTTGAGCTTGGAACTCTCTTTGTTTTTTGTATATGCGTTGCCTTTCCAATGCTCCTTGCTGCAGTGACCATTTACAGGTGGGGGCAGTGACCATTTGTTTGCATTATGGATATATTGGCCAGGCAACACACTGACACCTTTGCAGCCATAGTGCTATGAGATGGGTGTTCAGTGTGCCCCTGTGCCTTTAAGGGGTGGGCTCCTTTCAGGTTTATCTGCCCTACACCTGTCCATCTAAATGCATGTGCTTCCATTGTTGGAAACTCACAGAAATAGAGAAAATGGGGTGCCTTGCCGGGGCTCACGCATGTATTTGCAAATGTGTGCAACTAAACCCCTGTTTTTAATGCATACTGTTGGGACAGGTCAAATTGGTTGGTCGCAGACTGGTCGGTAAGTTGAGCTTGGAATTCTCTTTGTTTTTTGTATTGTCTGGAAGAGGCCCTTGTTCCTATCAAGTACCCCCACACCCAAGTTGAGGGTATGTGGCCAGGTATGGTTCAGGAGGGGGCACTTTCCTTAGCCATTGACCGCTGAGGACTCATCGATTGTTATGAACATGATGGCCGGCTTCCCGGCCCCGCTCCTTAACCGGCTTTCACTGTGCCCTGATTGGGCAAGGCTTTACCCAATCCGGGATTAGAATGCACTGTGCAGTGCATTGTGGGGCACCCGGCGGACGAACATCCTGCCGAGCGCCCAGCAAATTTGGGTGTTCACCCAACACTGTTCTCTCATTCCTATATTGCAACTTACTGTTCAAGGACATACACAGAACAATTGTAGTTTTAATGATCACCCTTCCTGTCCAAAGCACTGCATAAATTACTTGTTTTCTGAGGAAAGACACAGGAGGTATATGAAATGCATCAAATTAAGTTTTTGGAGGCTTTTTGTAAAAAATAAAAAAAAGTTGTACACAATAGTTCTTGTGTTCATAATAGGTCTAAGCAGGTGGGGTGTTTTTGGCTATTTTTATGTGTAAGTGTTTTATTGAATTCTCTGGATGTACTTTTCAAACCACATCATGTTGTAAAAGAGTCCATGTACAGTGTAGCAGCTTGATATGTGAATGAAAGAAAAAGCATCCTAGAGAGCCTGGAGGAGTGTTGGGTCCCAAATATAGAGAAGCAGACAGAAAAAAAAACTGGAGAGGAAAGAGTGGAAGTACCTGCACTGAAGAATAATCTGAAAAATGTTAATGAAAGGAAAACAAAATCCTGCGAGTACATTTCTAAACAAAGTTTGATGGTGTTTTATATATTACACAAGGAGAAGCTTTTTTTTTTTTCTTCTTTACTGAATTTATAGTAAATCAGCCCTCAACCCCCCTTCACACCATAATCCCCTTTTACCGCACAGTCCCCCTTTACATCACAATTCTCCCTTTAAAGCAGTCCAACAGTGTCCTCAGTTCCCCTTCACATCTCAGCCTCCCTTTACATTAATGTAACAGGGACTGCACTGTGATATAAAGGGGGCTGCACTGCAAAGGGGGCACAGTGATATAAAGGGGGCTGCACTGTAAAGGGGGCACTGCGATATAAAGGGGGCTGCACTGCAAAGGGGGCACTGTGATATAAAGGGGGCTGCACTGCAAAGGGGGCACTGTGATATAAAGGGGGCTGCACTGCAAAGGAGGTACTGTGATATAAGGGGGACTGCACTGCAAAGGAGGCACTGTGATATAAAGGGGACTGCACTGTAAAGGGGGCACTGTGATATAAAGGGGACTGCACTGCAAAGGAGGCACAGTGATGTAAAAGGGACTGTAGATGCAGTTATCCATAATAATAAAGATTGTAAAAATTAAACCGTTTGTCTGGCTTTAGCTTTAATTCAGCATATTTGTGTGAAAACAATGATCATTTATTTAGGACATATTTAAAGGAGTTGTAAAGGGAGAGGGCTTTTTTTTATCTTAATGCATTCTAGGCATTAAGAAAAAAAAAAAACCTGTGTGTGGCAGCCACCCCAGCACCCCACCCCCCCCATATTACTTGAGCCCCTTTTCTCTCCAGCGATGTCCACAAATGTCTTAAGCCGTCCAGGACACTCCTCCTGACTGGCTGAGACACACAGCAGCATCATTGGCTCCCGCACCTGTCAATCAAAGGCAATCAGGGGAGAGGGGACGGGGCTCCGTGTCTGAATGGATACACGGAGCTCTGACTTGGCTCGGGTGTCCCCATAGAGAGCTGCTGCCTCAGGGGGCACGTGATAGGAGGGAGGGGACAGGAGCAGCAAAGAGGTACCCAAGAAGAGGAGGATTTGAGCTGCTCTGTGGAAAACCAACTGTACAGAGGAGGTAAGTATAACATGTTTGTTATTTTTTTTTAAAAAATGCAAGACTTACAATCACCTTAACTTCTTCAGCCCCGGAAGGATTTACCCGCTTTCTGACCAGAGCACTTTTTGTGATTCGGCACTGCGTCGCTTTAACCGATAATTGCGTGGCCGTGCGACGTTGTACCTAAAACAAAATCAACGTCCCCCCCCCCACAAATAGAGCTTTCTTTTGGTGGTATTTGATCGCCTCTGCGGTTTTTATTTTTTGCGTTATAAACAGAGCGACAATTTTGAAAAAAAAATATATATATTTTTTTACTTTTTACTATAATACATATCCAAAAAAAATATAAAGACATTTCTTCATCAGTTTAGGCCAAAAATGTAATCTACATATTTTTGGTAAATAAAATCGCAAAAAGGGCTTGATTGGTTTGCGCAAAAGTTATTGCGTCTACAAACTATGAGAATTGATTTATGGTGTTTTTATTAATTTTTTTACTGGCAATGGCGGCAATCTGCGATTTTTAGCGGGACTACAATATTGTGGCGGACAGATCAGACACTTTTTTTGGCACCATTGACATTTATACAGCGATCAGAGCTAAAAAAAATAGCCACTGATTACTGTGTAAATGTCACTGGCAGGGAAGGGGTTAAGCTGTAAGGGGCAATTAATGGATTAACTGTGTTCCCTCACTGTTTTCTAACTGTATGGGGGCTGGGCTGGCAGGGGCACGACCGATCTAACTGATCCCGATTACAGAGATCAGTAGATCACTGTCATGTCCCCTGTCAGAACGGGGAACCACCATGTTTACATTCTGGCTCTGTATTAGGCGATTGCAGGTCACTGGTGGACATAGAGTCCGCCCGACCGACAGCCACACTAACGCAGCATGCGGCGGGCACGAGAGCGCACGTTCGCCTGCAAGTGTGCGAATCGCCATTTATATACAGCGATTTGCACAGTGGAGCCACCTTGCCGCAGTAAATGTACTCAACGTGGTCGACAAGTGGTTAACCGCTTGCCGACCAGCCGCCATCATAATAAGCTCCCCTGCATGAAGCGCCGTAGCTGTACGGCAGCTCACGCAGTTGCGGGCGGGAGCGTGCCGCCGGCTGCATGGTGCGTGACTCGATGTCCACCCGCGACCGCCTACTACAGAGGCAGAACGGGGATCTGCCAATGTAAACACGGCGGATCCCCGTTCTGTCAGGGGACACGACACAGATTTACTGATCCCTGTGATCGGGAACATTTCGATCTGTCATGTCCCTGGCAGCCCAGTTCCCACACAGTTAGAACACAGCGAAGGAACACAGTTAACCCCTTGATCGCCCCTTACAGTTTAACCCCTTCCCTGCCAGTGACATTTAGTAAGCAGTGGCTATTTAAAGCTCTGATCACTGTACAAATGTCATTGGTCCCAAAAAAGTGTCAAAAGTGTCCGATCTGTTCGCGGCAATGTCGCAGTCCCGCTAAAAATCACTGCCATTACTAGTAAGAAAATAAATAAAAATGCCATAAATCTATTCCCATAGTTTGTAGACGCGATAACTTTTCCACAACCCAATCAATATTTGCCTATTGCGATTTTTTTTTTATACCAAAAATATGTAGAAGAATATACATCAGCCTAAACTGATAAATTTGTTTTTTTAGATATTTTTTGAGGATATGTATTATAGCAAAAAAGTTTAAAAAAAAACGTTTTTTTTTCAAAATTGTCGCTCTTTGTTTATAGCGCAAAAAATAAAAACTGCAGAGGTGATCAAATACTACCAAAAGAAAGCTCTATTTGTGGGAAAAAAGGATGTCAATTTTATTTGGGTACAGCATTACACAGCTGCGCAACTATCAGTTAAAGTGACGCAGTGCCGTATCGCAAAAAGTGCTCTGGTCATTAAGGGGGCAAATCCTTCCGGGGCTGAAGTGGTTAAAGAAATCTTGTTTTCGTAGTGTGAATCGACTTCATACAAGCTGTTCTGGTGAATCAATGCAGCAAATTAGGTTAGATATCCCTTACAAATGTAAACTTGTCATTTAATTTATAATACAATGAATTATCTACTAACAAAAATGATGTCAGAGTTTCAAAGCAAAAAAAAAATCCTATTCATAAATGGACAGATAGGCCAGAAATGCAATGGATAGTGTGCTTTTCTTTCCTTGAAAGTTTCACGTGAAGATGAAAATTGTTCATTTCCATCTAGCCTCCATTAAAGATCATATGGTGGCTTAAAACTCGCATCTCTGGTGGTCTGAATACACTTCTGTACGTGCCGGTTCATTGGCTTCTGTCTAAATTGGATCTGGTATGTGCATGTATGCATGAGAGTTTAGATTGTAAGCTTCTTGATGACAGGGACTGATGTAAATGTATGCAGTGCTTTACATATCGTAAATTGTTGGTGCTATATACAGTATACCTATTATAAAAATCTGTGACTGTGTCCCAACACAAACTAAAGCACTAACAGAATAAAGGGATCAGCATGTGTTATCATACTTAGCCACAAGATGGCAGCAGAGGCAAAGACTAAAGAAGTAGGACCTTTAGATGAAGTGTTTGGTTTAGCTAAGCAGCAAAAGTGTTTCAGAGACTAGCCAATGGGTGCCACCTACAAGAATGCTGTGTCAGATGTATGCTGCCATTCTGGCAATGTTCGTGTGTTAGCTGTCTCTGGCTCCAACTAATTAGCAATTAGCATTTTCAGTAGGTTGCAAATGGCAGCTATATATATCCCATGGTACAGGTTTCCCAAATCGGACACATTGTATAATTTGTGTTATATATTAAAGTGATTAAGAGCTATGTAGAGTAATGATCAAAATTTGTCTGTATCCCTCTGAATCACACTATTTATTACACAGGTTATTAATTCCATGATAAAACAAAATCCCTAAAGAGCTACTGTGCTTATAATCAATAATGGCAAATGTGAATTATAAAGTGCACCGTACTATTATACTGTGTGTGAATAAACATATCTCATAGCTACAGTATAGAAAACAATGAAAAAGATTAATAGGTTACTAAATACCCTCTTCTATAAGCATATTAACGGTTATTCCAAATCCTAAATCTTAAATGGGAAATGTTAATATATTTCCCACTACAATCACGTTTAGTGTACATAATCCCAGTAGTCTGCTGACCTCTGAAAACTTTACACTCTGAAAGTGAAAATCAGTACAACAAATCCCACTTGTGCTCAAAATAGAGACAAACTGTTCAGTTTCCCAAAGTGTTTCCCCCCAGGACTTCACACTCACCAAATGTTAATGATCCCCATTTACCAACAATTATAGCAGTGTTAAATCCAAAAAGCAAACATTTATTATATTGCAACAAGGTTAATTTTATACCACGCCAAGTACAAAAAGAGGGATTGTTAGCTGCTAACACAAACAAAAATTGCTTATAATCAATAAAACGTAATCTGATAATGCACGAGGCATCCCTGTGCTTAACCAAAAAATGATTAATTCAACCTGTCAAACTTGGTGTAGCTGTCCACAAGAAATGATCACTTTGTCAGCGCAGAAATGCATTGATCAAAAGGAACTTCAGTGCATATAGTGCATAACATACAATCCAAGTGCAAATAGTATATGTAATATACAGTTGTGCTCATAAGTTTACATACCCTGGCAGAATTTATGATTTCTTGGCCATTTGTCAGAGAATATGAATGATAACACAAAAACTTTTCTTTCACTCATGGTTAGTGTTTGGCTGAAGCCATTTATTATCAATCAACTGTATTTACTCTTTATAAATCAGAATGACAACAGAAATTACCCAAATTACCCTGATCAAAAGTTTACATACCCTGGTGATTTTGGCCTGATAACATGCACACAAGTTGACACAAAGGCGGTTGAATGGCTATTAAAGGTAACTATCCTCACCTGTGATCTCTTTGCTTGTATTTAGTGTGTGTGTATAAAAGGTCAATGAGTTTCTGGACTCCTGACAGACCCTTGCATCTTACATCCAGTGCTGCACTGACGTTTCTGGATTCCGAGTCATGGGGAAAGCAAAAGAATTGTCAAAAGATCTGCAGGAAAAGGTAATTGAACTGTATAAAACGGGAAAGGGATGTACAAAGATATCCAAGGAATTGAGAATGCCAACCAGCAGTGTTCAAACTCTAATCAAGAAGTGGAAAAATTAGGGGTTCTGTTGAAACCAAACCATGGTCAGGTTGACAAACTCAAAATTTCAGCCACAACTGGGCTTTTTGCCAAGAGGAATGGGTAGCTTTACCATCTGAGAAGATAAAGAGCCTCATCCACAAACACCACAAAAGACTTCAAGCTGTCATTGATGGTAAAGGTGGCAATACACTGTATTGAGTTAAATTTTGGTCACATTACTCCAAATGACTTTGTGCCAGAAGGTTTGAGGCTGGTCTCTGTGCTGTTTGGCGTATTGTAAGCGGGATGCTTTGTCGTATTTGCGTAGTAATGACTTTCTTCTGGCGACTTGACCACGCAGCCCATCTTTCTTCAAGTGCCTCCTTATTGTGCATCTTGAAACAGCCACACCACATATGTTTTCAGAGAGTCCTGTATTTCACCTGAAGTTAGTTGTGGGTTTTTCTTTGCATCCCAAACAATTTTCATGGCAGTTGTTGCTGAAATTTTAGTTGGTCTACCTGACCATGGTTTGGTTTCAACAGAACCCCTCATTTGCCACTTCTTGATTAGAGTTTGAACACTGATGATTGGCATTCTCAATTCCTTGGATATTTTTTTATATCCCTTTCCTGTTTTATACAGTTCAATTAGCTTTTCCCGCAGATCCTTTGACAATTCTTTTGCTTTCCCCATGACTCAGAATCCAGAAAGGTCAGTGCAGCACTGGATGATAGATGCAAGGGTCTGTCAGGAGTTCAGAAACGTGCTGACCTTTCATATACACACACACACAAATTACAAGCAAAGATATCACAGGTGAGGATGGTTACCTTTAATAGCCATTCAAACCCCTTTGTGTCAACTTGTGTGCATGTTATCAGGCCAAAATCACCAGGGTATGTAAACTTTTGAACAGGGTAATTTGGGTAGTTTCTGTTGTCATTATGATTTAAAATGAGTAAACACAGATGGTTGATAATAAATGGCTTCAGCCAAACACTAACCATGAGTAAAAAAAAAAAAAAAAAAAAAAGTTTTTTGTGTTATTCATATTCTCTGAAAAATGGCCAAGAAATCATAAATTCTTCCAAGGTATGTAAACTTATGAGCACAACTGTACACTGAGCAAAATTATAAACGCAACACTTTTGTGTTTGCCCCTATTTATCATGAGCTGAACGCAAACATCTACAACTTTTTCTATGTACACATAAGGCCTATTTCTCTCAAATATTGTTCACAAATCTGTCTAGGTTCATACTGAGTGCGGGAATGAAATGGTGCGGGTTCAGCTGAACTCGGACCATTTCATTCCCGCATGTCAGTCCCGACTTCAGTGGAGATTTCACAGGCATCTGTGCTGGTTTCTGCACAGATGCCTATGGAAATCACACCTGTAAATCTCAAAGTAGTAGTACAAGAACTACTTTTTGAAATCGGTGCAGCACCGCAAGTGCAGCGTCGCACCGATTAGGACAGTGCCATGGCTGGCTATTGCCGCCATTTGGCATGCGATTTGACAAATCGCTTCAGTGGTAAACAGGGCTTGATATCTGTGTTAGTGAGCACTTCTTTTCTGAGATAATTCATACACCTCACAGGTGTGGCATATCAAGATGCTGATTAGACAGCATGATTATTACACAGATGTGCCTTAGGCTGGTCACAATAAAAGGCCACTCTAAAATGTGCAGTTTTATCACACAGCACAATGCCACAGATGTTGTAAGTTTTCAGGGAGCATGCAATTGGCATGCTGGCTGCAGGAATGTCCACCAGAGCTGTTGCCCTTGAATTGAATGTTCATTTCTCTACCATAAGCCGTCTCCTAAAAAGAGTTTCAGAGAATTTGGCAGTACATCCAACCGGCCTCACAACCGCAGACCACGTGTAACCACACCAGCCCAGGACCTCCACATCCAGCATCTTCATCTCCAAGATCGTCTGAGACCAGCCACATGGACAGCTGCTGCAACAATCGGTTTGCATAACCAAAGAATTTCTGCACAAACTGTCAGAAACCGTCTCAGGGAAGCTCATCTGCATGCTTGTCGTCCTCATTGGGGTCTTGACCTGATGGCAGTTCGTTGTCATAACCTACTTGAGGGGGCAAATGCTCATATTTAATGGCATCTGGCACTTGAGAGGTGTTCTATTCAGGGATGAATCCCGGTTTTCACTGTACAGGGCAGATGCAGACAGCATGTATGGCGTCCTGTGGGTGATCGGTTTGCTGATGTCAACATTGTGGATCGAGTGGCCCATGGTGGCAAGGGGTTATGGTATGGGCAGGCGTATGCTACGAACAACAAACAGGCATTTTATTGATGGCATTTTGAATGCACAGAGATACCGTGACGAGATCCTGAGGCCCATTGTTGTGCCATTCATCCATGACCATCCCCTGATGTTGCCGCATGATAATGCACAGCCCCATGTTGCAAGGATCTGTACACAATTCCTGGAAGCTGAAAACATCCCAGTTCTTGCATGGCCAGCATACTCACCGGACATGTCACCCATTGAGCATGTTTGGGATGCTCTGGATCGGCGTATACGACAGCGTGTTCCAGTTCCTGCCAATATCCAGCAACTTCACATAGCCATTGAAGAGGAATGGACCAAAATTCCACAGACCACAATCAACAACCTGAACAACTCTATGCGAATGAGATGTGCTGCTCTGCGTGAGGCAAATGGTGGTCACACCAGATACTGACTGGTTTTCGGGGGGGGGGGGGGG
>BLSH010206247.1:606636-623763 GCA_018402905.1 Glandirana rugosa
ACACTCCCCCTTCCCGACACTAGTGTCGGAAGGACATATGCTTCCGACACTAATGAAGGGAAGGAATGCCATTGGCAGTGAAGGGGTTAACCTGCAGGGGGCGCTCTAAGGGTTAACTATGTTCCCTGGGCGTGTTCTAACTGTAGGGGGACTGCCCTAGCTGGGGAAGGGAAGTAATCACAGCCTTCGTATACAGGAAGGCTGTGATCACAGCCCTTCCCCCTCACAAAGAATGGAGGTCCGTGTTTACAGACACGGACCTCCGTTCCTTCGCTCCGGGGGGGCCATCGCAGGTAGCCGGCGGCAATCGAAGCCGCCGCACCCGCTCCCTGGCCCTCCCCGAACACAGTGAGCGCGCGCCTCCAGCGGCGCGCGCTCACAGTGCGCGTTATCGCAGCCGCCGTCGTATGACGGCGATTTGCGATAACGAGCCACTTTGCCGCCGTCAACCTGCGGTTGGCGGTCGGCAAGTGGTTAAACAAAAAAAAAAGCACAATTTTTAGTTTACATTCCTTCCCGACATGTACAGTTCTGTGCAAAAGTTTTAGTCAGGTGTAAAAGACATGCTGTAGGGGTTTATTTTTATCAATTAACCAAATGGAAAGTAAAAAAGGAGAAATTCAAACCAATTCAATATTTGGGGCGACTACCCTTTAGTTTCAAATCCACATCAATTCTTCTAGGAACACTTGCTTTTAAACAAGGCAGGTAGGTTGTTCCAAAGATCTTGAGGAACCAACCACAAATCATCTGTGATGTAGCCTGACTCAAATCCTTCTGCCTCTTCATGTAATCCCGGAGACTCAATGTTGAGATCAAGGCTCTGACAGCCAAACCATCTCTTCCAGGACTCCTTATTCTGCTTTACACTGAAGGTAGTTCTTCATGACATTGGCTGCATGTTTGGGGTTGTCCTGCTGCAGAATAAATTTGGGGCCAATCACATGCCTCCCTGTTGGTATGGCATGATGGACAAGTATCGGCCTATTTTTCAGCATTGAGAGCACCATTGATCCTGACCAAATCTCCAATTCTATTTGCAGAAATTGAGCCCCAAACATGCAAGGAACCTCCACCATGCTTTACTGTTACCTGCAGACACTCATTGTACCGCTCTCCAGCCCTTCGGCCAATAAGCTGCCTCCTGCTACAGCCAAAATATTTAATTTGACTCATCAGTATAGAGCACCTGCTGACATTTTTCTGTACCCCAGTTCTTGTGCGTTGAGTCGCTTAGCCTTGTTGTTACATTGGCGGTATGGCTTTTTGGCTGCAATTCTTCCATGAAGACCACTCCAGACAGTAGATGGGTGTATCTGGGTCCCACTGGTTTCTGCCAGCTCTGTGCTGATGGCACTGCTGGACATCTTCCGATATCGAAGGGAGCGAAGCATGTTTTTCATCTGCTGCATTATGTTTCCTTCGCTGACCACTGCATCTACGGTCCTTAACCTTGTCTGTTTGTGCTTCTTCAAAAGAGCTTGAACAGCACATCTAGAAACCCCAGGCTGTGGTTAAAACTTTGTCTGGGAAAAACCTTGCTGATGCAGTAGAACTATTTTGTGTTTTGTTGTTGTGCTCACTCTTGCCATGGTGTAGGACTTGTGACATGAAACTGTCTTCCACAACCTCACCTTCGTTGTAGAGTTTGGCTGTTCCTCACCCAGTTTTAAGCCTCCTACACATTTAATTTAACTTTAATTATACAGCGCTCGCTCCTCCCCGATTATGCAGCCTATCAATCACCTATCAGTCAATAACAAATTTATAAAGTGCATTAAAAGTTATTACAAAGTGCTGATACAAGTGCTTAATTCAAAGAGCTTAAACTTGCATATTTTACAAAATAAAGTCTTTTTATATTAAAAAGTGCTTCTGTGCTCAAGTGCTTCTTTAAATTGGTGACTTTCATGATTAAATCTGCGTGCCGCTGGGATCAATCCGCACTCCCCAGATATATTGACCCCTTTTATCTTATAACAAAAAGTCTAACGGGCTTGCAGGTCACTTTCAGGGGGACATAACCCTCTAGGTCGTCATCTGCGTAATCCTCACACTTCCAAAAAACGTCTCCAATCCTTGGCCTCAGAGCATGCTTGGTTTGTACAGGTGTTCCCACTTGTTGGAAAGAAATTCTGCATAGTATAAAATCGTTGGGACGTTTTATTAAAGCATGTTTTACAATTAAAATTATAATTAAAAGCATAAAGTGCTATAAATGGCCCCACAAGTCTCTGGGGATAGTGGATGCCTATGGAGTCCTTGGCGTGCGTTCCACTTCCCGGGCCGGTAGCGACATTCGGGAGTTGCAGCTTGATGCGTTTTGTCACTTCCTTGCGACGTTTTCAAAAGCAGCAGTTATTAAATGAAAGCCGTTTCATTTAATGACTTTCAACCAACATATGAAATTGATGATTAACACTTACTTGATATATCATACAACTGGCTCTAACCCTACAAAATCCCTGACTGTGTGCAAGTGTAAGAACTGATGCTGGTTTGAAGCCAAAGGGTAGTCCCATCAAATATTGATTTGATTTAGAATATTCTTCTGTTAGCTCATTGCATTTTGTAAACGATTAAAATACATTTTTGAAAAGCATTTACTGTACAGCATTTCTTCACACCTGCCTACAACTTTTGCACAGTACTGTACCTGGGATGAGAGCAGGTTGAGCTAAGCACTCAAAATAGAGTTACCCTTCCACACTGGTGCCTGGGGGGGGGGGGGGGGGGGGGAAAGAAGATCGTAAATACCAACTTTCAGCTTTAGAATAAAATTTCTGGGGCTGCAAAATGTTAAAATTAACATGCTTACCAGTGTCCTTGAGTTTGAAGATAATTTCTTACCCGTTTGACAGTGACCCATCAGTGAAACCATATTACACATAGCAACTTCTCATCCAAGGACCAAAGCGGCACACACTAATTAGCAAAAAATATTTTAAGTACAGAAAAGAAATATACATATGGCAGGGGTATTGCAGAGCAGGCCTTAAACCATTAAAAATCTAATTTCTTTGTACTGGAGCTTCTCTCGAAATGTCAGATGTGTCTTGGAGTACCTCTTAACCTTTCCATAGCCTAATGAGTACATTAAAACCATCGTAACAATAAAAAGGAGAAAAGTACATAAGACCAGACTAAAAGGCTTTGGGGAAAAGATAAACCTGTTGTTCTCATAATACTAACAGGAGGTTCAGTTCAGAAAAAAGGGTCTCATTTTAACTTGCATGCCAAAATAAACTCTTTATACTCCGGGCCCTCTGACTCCCACCGCACTGCAAGCATTGTTTGGTGGAGCATTGCTATTAGGACTATCACTGATTTCTTTACCAGCAAGAATCCTACGCAAGGAGATCATGAAGCAGTTTCTTACATATCCCACAATTTAGAAAGACAGGCCAGTGATTGTTTAAAGTATTTAATGTAAACCCTAACAAATAACTGCTCTTTTTAGATTTGTTAAATAGAATATCGAATGCATCTGTTATATCGGTCCGCTAAATGAAAGAAGAATAAAAAAAAAGTGGATCCTGGTAGGAACCCAATGCTGTCCTGTTGTGTACACTGCACAGTGTTATATCAAGCATTGAGATATTTATCTCCCCCAAAGTTCAGCTAGGTGGACTACAGAGCTCTTACCCACCATGTTATGAAGTAGAGAAATTTTATAGTCCCCAAATTGTTGCTATTAAAGTGTCACATAGTGAAAATAAAGGGGAGGGGGGATTAGAAATGAATGCAACCAACAAGGACCTGTAAACTTCACTTCAATACATTTTTGTTCTTGGGTTTAAAGTGGTAAAACATGTTTAATACATAAACATTAACTCCTAACAAGTTTTAGCTGCTCCTGTTCCATTTATCTGCATGTGCCAAGAATCACCCACCGCCCACATCTACTGGTGTGCCACTCTGTGTAACAGCATTATTTGAACTCTGGCTCATGATCATGTGACAGCACCGACCAATGAATCTTTTGTCCCAGAAGAGGAAACTCATTGGTCAGCACTTTCATGGGACTGAGCTGACCAATGGCAGCAAGCCATTGCCTACTTTATGCATGTGTACAGATTTTGGTAGTGTATGGATCTGTACCCCAGCACATTTGGTGAGTGGATGATGCACAGCACATGCAAGAGGGGGAGCAGGAGGGTGTGGAGAATTCACTAAATTATGCTTTATATACACTACGTAGAACTCCAGTCACAACACAAATTAGTAATAAGAGTACATAGGTTGTGTAGATTTGGTCTTTTGAATGTGAGCTGGCGCATTACCTGCAAAGAATGCTGTGACTCCTAACAATCAGTTTCTCTGATCAAAGGTAGTAGAGGAGGAAGGAGTCGTCAACAATTAAAGTGTATTATATCAAGGCCTCAGAGGTTAAGATATATAATTAAATATCCACAACATGTCCAAAACCTTACACGATTATATTTTTGGCTTCGCTGTACATCCAAACAGATCTCTAGGAACAGAACGTTTAAAAGGTATTTTCTGTCTAATAGCCTTCTAAATTGTGGATCCTTGCCTAGTAGGTTGTATCACGTGAAGTCCGAAACATTTCTGCTTTGTCAAACTTAAAACCTAACTTCTGGTTTAACTTTCATTTTAAATTATTTGAGCTAAGCTACATTCAGTATTCAGCACGAAGTCCCAGCTCCAGCCGCAACAAAATCGATATGGGCTGAGTGCTTCTCAGCCAGCCATTCACAGGAAGCCTTTTTTAGTGACTAAAAGACTTCCTGTGATTGAATGAGGTTGAGAGGCAGAAAGAGATGAGGCCCATTACAAAAAAACCCCGGGAGTTGTATGAAATGGCGCCTATACCCTATATCATAAGAGGAGGCGCTTCCAAAACGTACAAACACAAAGGAATATGCACCCACAAAGGAAGAGATAAGGTCACTAATCTCAAGTTTCATAAGAGACCATGACTTTAGGGCACTAAAAACTAATGGAGAATCTAATAATACATTATTAAAACATATCTATGGGGGCCAAAAAAACTGAATTTTGACATACTTTTCATATTTTGGAGTAAGACACAGGAATGGATTCTTCGACCATGGGGTTATATGCGATCGTGATAGAACACTGGCAAAAGCTTCACCGGGAACACTTCCAATGTATCAATATAGCTCCTCCCACTCCATGAGGTTCCAATTTTAGCAAGCAGTAAGGACATATGGCTAGATACAGTAAAAAGCCCAAGAACCCAGATATTAGACGAACCAAAGATCTTTTAAGGGAATAACCCCCTTGAACACAAGGGGAGGGCTCTACATTAGCCAGAGCAGCCAAAGACATCCTCAGAGGGGAACCAAAAGGTACCCATGGGTAACAAGGAAGAGGAAATTCTTGCAACAAGCAAGCACATGAAGTGCAAGAGCCAAGACATCAGGAAGAGGCTATACAAACCAAGCCCAAGGGTAACAGGGGATTGGCATTTGGCAATTCCAAATAGAAGTTGCAGGATAAGTTCTGGCATGAGGTTCCCTAGTATTACACTAGGCGAGAACTACCACATGACAGATTGCAGAGCAAAGAGGGACACTCAACCTAGAAGTTGGGATGTGTCCAACTGGTCTCAGTGAAAAAGCTGCCAAGAGATGTCTGAGCAAAGATCTGCAAAGCAATTATTTAATTGGTGATGCAAAAAAGTAAGTAAATACAAACTGCATGTGGAGACAGAACAACTCAGAGGAGGGCACTGAAAACTAGGGTAATGCGGCCTTGTCCAGTACTAAGCCACCAAATTTAGTGAAGAGATACAAAAACCTAGGTTTTGGAAAAGGCGAGAGCACAATGGCTTCATAGCCAGTGAACAGGTGACTTGGCAAGAGAGGGAAGGGCATATCAGAGCTGAGGGTCTGGGGGTTGTAAGCCAGGGTGATATGTACAGTTGTGCTCATAAGTTTACATACCCTGGCAGAATTTATGATTTCTTGGCCGTTTTTCAGAGAATATGAACACCACAAACATTTTTCACTCGTGGTTAGTGTTTGGCTGAAGCCATTTATTATCAATCAACTGTTTATTCTTTTTAAATCATGACAACAAACTACCCAAATGACCCTGATCAAAAGTTTACATACCCCAGTTCTTAATACCGTGCGTTGCCCCCTTTAACATCAATGACAGTGTGAAGTTTTTTGTTGTATTTGTGGATGAGGCTCTTTATCTTCTCAGATGGTAAAGCTGCCCATTCCTCTTGGCAAATAGCCTCCAGTTCCTGGAAATTCTTGGGCTGTATTGCATGAACTGCCCGTCTGAGATCTCCCCAGAATGGCTCAATGATATTGAGATCAGGACACAGATGACCACTCCAGAACCTTCACTTTATTCTGCTGTAGCCAATGACAGGTCGACTTGGCCATGTGTTTTGGATCATTGTCATGTTGGAATATCCAAGTACGTCCCATGCGCAGCTTCCTGGCTGATGAATGCAAATGTTCCTCTAGTATTTTTTGATAACATACTGCATTCATCTTGCCATCAATTTTGACCAAATTTCCTGTGCCTTTGTAGCGAACACATCCCCAAAACAGCAGCGCTCCACCTCTGTGTTTCACCATAGGAATAGTGTACCTTTCGTCATATGCCTTGACTGCTCTCCAAATGTAGCATTTAAGGTTGTGGCCAAAAAGCTCAATTTTGGTCTCATCACTCCAAATGGCTTTGTGCCAGAAGGTTTGAGGCTTGTCTCTGTGCTGTTTGTCGTATTATAAGCAGGATACTTTGTGGCATTTGCGTAGTAATGGCTTTCTCCTGGCGACTGGACCATGCAGCCCTTCTGTTTTCAAGTGCCTCCTTATTGTGCATCATGAAACAGCCACACCACGTGTTTTCACAGTCCTGTATTTCACCTGAAGTTATTTGTGGGTTTTTCTTTGCATCCCGAACAATTTTCCTGCCAGTTGTGGCTGAAATTCTAGTTGGCCTACCTGACCGTGGTTTGGTTTCAACAGAAACCCTCATTCTCCACAATGGAGGATGGTTACCTTTAATAGCCATTCAAACGCCTTTGTGTCAACTTGTGTGCATGTTATCAGGTCAAAATCACCAGGGTATGTAAACTTTTGATCAGGGTCATTTGGGTAGTCTGTTGTCATTATGATTTTTAAAAAAAGTAAACAGCTGATAACAAATGGCTTCAGCCAAACACTAACCATGAGTGAAAAATGTTTTTGCGTTATTCATATTCTCTGAAAAATGGCCAAGAAATCATAAATTCTGCCAGGGTACATAAACTTATGAGCACAACTGTACAGTGGCGAAATGTATTATTTGATCCCCTACAGATTTTGTAAGTTTGCCCACTTACAAATAAATGACGGGTCTATAATTTTTTATCAAAGGTGTATTTTAAAAAGGTCAGACAGAATATCATCCAAAAAGGCAGAGAAAACACACACAAAAAAACAAAAATGTTATAAATTTGGAGTTGCAGTTAAGTGAATAAAATAACCATTTGATCCCCAAGCAAAACAGGACTTAGTACTTGGTGGGGAAACCCTTGTTGGCAAGCAACAAAGGTAAGAGGTCTCAGTTGATTACACCAGGTTTGCACACATCTCAGGAGGGATTTTGGTCCACTCTTCAGATTCTCCAAATCCTTAAGATTTCTTAACTGTCGCTTGGCAAGTTTCAGCTTCCTCTAACATTTCTATAGGTTTAAAGGTGTTACTAAACCCACAACAGTAAAATCAGTCTGTATATGCAGCATAGCATGCTTGTTCTACTCATTGTGGAACTTAAAAGGTTAATCCTCTGCATTGTGTAAAAAAAGGCTGTTTTAACCTGTATGCCATAGATCCTTCCCTCCTGCATTGTCAATCTGGGCAAGTCCATATAATACACAGTGGGGTGGTAAAGCTGCACATGCTCAGTTTGGTCTCTTATGATGGATAGAACATTTCCGGTTTCAGTTGAACTGTTCAGGTCACATGATATTGGCATCACATGGGGGCATGTCTACAGGCTGTAGCAGAAAAGCAGAGAAACAGCCGTGCCTTGACTGTAGGGATGGTGTTCTTAGGGTCATAGTCAGCATTTTTCTTCCTCCAAAAATGGCGAGTCCCTCTCCTCAAGAAGGCATATGTACAATCATAGGTCAGTGATGACGCTCTATTCGCAGAGCGAAACGCGTTGACGTCATATCCGGTCCATCATAGCCGCCGACGGTGGTTACAAGCTGGTGGGACGCAGATTTGGATTTCCCATGCTGGTTTTTCTTCTACATTTTGTAAGTAGTTTTATCACTGCACAACAAAAAGGATTTCAACAGTTTACACTATGAAGATTTCTTTTTTTTTAAGTTACTTGGATCGCTTGTATCCTGCTGGATTTCGATCTCGATGTTGGGTTTTCCAGGTGTCCCGGCCAAGAATCATCTTCACCAGTACCTAGTCTTTCTGACCCTCTGACGGATAAGCAGATGGTCCACATTCTCTGGTGAGTGGGGTCACAAGAGGGTTCCTGGCACTTCACAGATTTTTGTATGGAGCACTTTGTCACCTTTATTAAGCAAAAAAGTCACATTTAGGTTTATTTTGGTTTCATACTTGTTATGATGGGAGAGAGTTTGGGTCACATGTGCAGGGTTGGCACTGTTCATTAATAAAGCTTTTCACATGTACAGTCATGCCAATGAACAGCTAAATGATTCAGAGGATTGGGAGAAAGTGCTGTGGTCAGATGAGACCAAAATTGAGCTCTTTGGCATTAACAACTCACCATGTTTGGGAGGAAGAAAATGCTGACTATGACCCCAAGAACACCATCTCTACAGTCAAGCACTGGGGTGGAAACATGAATGCTTTGAGAAGGTTGCTCTGCTAAAAAGGTGTAGGCCGACTTTGCCATATTAAGTGGCCAATGAACAGGGACATTTATTGTAAAATCTTGGATGAGAACCTTATTACATCAGCCAGAAAACTGAAGATGGGTCTTCCAGCAGGACAATGACCCAAAACATACCGCCAAAGTAGCAAAGGAATGGCTCAAGAAGAAGCACATTAAGCTCATGAAGTGGCTGTGTTAGTCTCCAGACCTTAATCCTATAGAAAATTTATGGAGGGAGCCGAGACTTCAAGTTGCCAAGAGACAGCCAATAAACCTTAAGGATTTAGAGAAGATCTGCAAAGAGTGGACCAAAATCCTCCCTGAGATGTGTGTAAACCTTGTCACCAACTACAAGAATCGTAGTACCTCTGTGCTTGCCAGAAGGGTTTGTATTAACTCATGTTTTGCTTGGGGATCAAATACTTATTTTACTCACTTAACTGCATCTTAAATTTAATGCATTTGTTTTAGGTGTTTTTTTCTGGGTTTTTGGCTGATATTCTATCTGTCCTTTAAGATACACCTATGATAAAAATTATAGACCCTTCATTTTTTTGTAAGTGGGCAAACGAACAAAATCTGCAGGGGATCAAAATTATTTTCCCCACTGTACGTAGTACACCCCCGTGTGAATGATGCCTAATTGTAATGAGGAGTAAAATTGGTTCAAGTTAGTGGTGCTGCAGGGAGAAAACCCAAGCACAGGCTCTCTTTTGATCAAAAGAGTCCATCCACATAAACAGAGAAATTCTCATGGAGGGGCAACTAGTGGGTGCTAATGAGTATATGTTCCTGAACATGGAACCAGATAAGATAAAGGTCATGCTGAAGGATATTAGATTCAGGTACCCTGGACAGTATGAGGTGGGTAGAGGAGCCCAAGAAGTATGCAGGATCATCTGAAAAGGAGAAAAGGGTGAGCGTCAGCATTTGGCCATATGGTTCAAGAATTAGACTCAGGAGCCTTATAGCAAAAGTCCTCCAAGGCACGCTAAGATAGGAAAGTTCAGAGTGTGAAGGGTAAAGTTGGGGGGGGGGGGGACATGCACAAAGAATGTGGTGATTTTTTTCAGCAATATAGGAAACTACCTGGGTGTGTAGATAGGCAGTAAGCCCCATCTTGTAATGTTTGCCATTAAAAAGTGTAGCGGTACCCCCGCAGGGGCTGCTGAATATTGTGGTTCACCCATCACCCTGCCCAGCATTCATCTCTTAGGCACTCCGAGACATAGAACAGTCCATAGCTTTGTTTTTGTTTTTTATTGAGGAGATTGAACTTGGATGGGAAAGGGGACTATGGGATGCCCAGTAAGATTTAGCACAATTTGCTTGGGAATACTATATACACTTGTCTTCTCTCCAGCACAACTCTTGCTCAAGACCTTTGCTTCATTACTCCTCCAGCACTTCTCTTGCTGCAATTTCCCAGATCAGCTAGCACCACATGGTTAGGCCTGACACCAACTCAGCCAGACCTCAGTGAATTGCCCTTTGCAGGCAGGGACCCCAGGCCCCTATTGTGTAGAATGGTTCTGGTGCTAACTGTCCTCAACACAGCTACTGATACCAGTAAGCTCTCTTCAGGCCCTGCCAGTCCTCTTGGCTGCATCTGCCTCTTTCCACAGTTCACTCTTCTGGTTCTGCACCCATCTTTGGCTGCAAACTCCCAGTCATCTCTGGTGTGCCTCCCAGTCCTGACTATGACTCACCCACCAGCCCCCATGGCTGCAACCAGTTGTCTTCCCTGGAGTCTCTCAACAGTGCACTCTCCCGCTGTCGTCTCCGTGCTCTCTAGTGCCTCCAGTCCACAACCTTTTCATGAGTTTTTGAAAGTGGCCCCGACTGCATCCGAGCCCAGGGCCAAGGTCACCCCCCAAACAACTGGGGTCTCCCTCTAGGCCCCGACAGCCTCAGCACTCCCTTACTCCATCTCTTCCACCCAACTCAGGACCATGGGTATTTAAGGCCAGCCTCCTGCCAATCAATGTTGGGGATTGGTCAATGCACCTCAAATTACCCCAGGTGACTACACCTCCCCTCTCCACCTCTTTCCAGAAAACACTTGAAGCTTCTGGAAAGAAGTGGGAGGTCCTGATGACACCACCCACGAGTCACCCAGCCCTACCCTTAGCCAATCCCTGCCCAGAATGAAAACAGGCCCAGCCACCAGCTAGGCCTGCCTAAATTTTCCTAACCTGCAGAAAAATCTATCTTCTAGCACCTACCTACCTAGAGGGTGCTATAGCAAGGTAGAAAAGATCTTACACAATGGATATATTTGAAATACAGTGGCAGGTCTATTGGAAACCTTACAGGAGCCTAACCACTGTAGCAATTTGAACTGATGCTGTAAGGCAGTGAAGGGACATGCATGCCTAAATGGACAAGGGTCCTTGTGCAGCATTTGGTCCTTGTAATGTTTGCTAAAATGAAAGAAAATTACCCCTTGTGACTGTAAAACTGCAAGGAGTACAGATACTATTTGTGAAGCAGCAAATAGGGGGGAAAAAAAAGGAACAGGGAGGATAGTAATAGAGACACTGTACCTCTCTGAAAACTGGGTTAAATAAAAGGCCAGGACATGGGTTATAATCTTTAGGAAAGGTTAGATGCCAAAGTCCCCCCCCCCCCATATTTAGGGGTGGAGGTGAATCTTCCATCTGCAGAAGGTTTCAGAGCAGGTCTGCTGGGCTTGGAGGGGGAGGGTCTGCCATGACAAGGATATGCAGTAAGGATGCTTTTTAAAGGAGGGTATCCCCTCTATAGAAAAAACTTTTATATGCAAGATAGGGCAGCTCCACACTGGGAACAGTCCATTTCCTTCTAAATTCTACTTCCACAAGGTACAAGGCGCTAAAATTGTCAGGAGTAAATCTCTCGGAGTTGGGCAAATCATTGTATAAGGCCCAACCTGCTTGATCAAGTTAGACAAGGCAAAAGAAGTCTGGTGAAAAATAGAAAGAATAATAAAAAAAAAAAAAACCTCGGGAGACCGGATCCATCACCTGAAGAAACTTGCCAAAAACTGGAGCCTCACAGAGCACGCAAGGTTATAGATGCACTGGGGTGGTCCCAGCAAAGCTTTTGCCAGTGTCCAATTTTCTGAAGATTGTGGCATACAACCCATGGTCTAAGAATCAGCTCCTTTGCCCTGTATGATTAGGATGAGATTTATATTTAAAAAAAAAAATTATACACCATCTCCTCACAAGACACTCATGAAAATACATCGGGCGTTTCCTTCAACATCACTCTAGTGCAGGTTATGCAGCCAATTTCAGCCAGAGTAAAAGCTGAGAAGTATTCTGGTCATACCTTTTTAGGAGATGACAGAATGTAGTTGCCTCTATGACCTTTGGAAAACTGGCCTGGGGGTGGACAGACTATACCAAGTCCGATAAAATCATTAGAACCAAACAGACATTTATGGCATGTGGTTACATTTTTGGAACAGTTATACATACAATAATGTTAAAAGAAAGTTGATCAAACAAAATTTAAGTATAAACTGCATTTTTCAGTACAAAACATTTGTAATCATCCCTTCAGTATAAAAGAATGTCAACACAATAGGTTAATCTTACCATAGGTAAATCCTCCTTCCAGCACTATGGCCTTGCCATGTGTGCGTGTCAACCTCTTCATGGCCACTACAAGAGGGTGATGACAGGATGGAAGACCTGCTCTGAATTGATCAACTCATCCCTGAGACCAGAATTTTCACAGTGAGCATAGGGAGACAACGTAATTCTGGAAACAGGATTCGTTTTCAGCAAAGGGAAGCATTTGTACTGACCTTTTTCAAATGGCTGCTGGGACAAGCGGAGATGTAAAAAGTTAGTGAACATCCAGATATAATCAAAACCAGTTGCATTTAACTGTTTTGCAGCTGATCAGTCACTTTCACTGATGGACAACACTTCACATTTGGCTATAATCAAGAAAGTTTACACATTACCTGAGCAGTCTCCAACACAGGCGTTTGTAGCGGTGTTACAGCATCCCATGAGCTGCCATTGTTTCAATCATAAGGCCAGGTAACTAGTGGTCTTGGCTGTGTTTTTTCCCCCAGAGCTGAAGCTCATGAAATGCAAAGTCGAAGCTGAACTGATAAATGCTATATATGTCCAGCATACATTTACTTGTCAGAAAGTCCTCCGACCGCAGTGCTATAATCTAGCTGTTGTAAACCCGATCAGACATTAAGCTCATCTCAACAAAGTACCCTCAGATACCACCAAGGTTAATCATGGGAAAGGTTAATTGGGCAGGTTAAGGCTTGCTTGATCACTACTAATTTCCTCTAAGTTGCTACAAGGTAGCGTTTGCATGCACTTCAATTCTTCAAAAGACAAACTATGAAGGGGCCAAGTCAACAGTTGTTTAGTTACAGTGTTGCTTGATGGCAGTCTGAACATTCCTGTACATCTGCTATATAGTGTTTATAGGCACCATTATTGGCATAGTTAAGTGTTACCAAAAAGGAGTGCCAGTTGATAAAAACTGTAGCTTTGACCAAAGTTAAATAATGCTGTTTGCTATATTTGTAGGCCCTTTACGTACAGCCCCGAAGCCTAGCTGAGAAACTACCAGAGACAGGCATCATCCTATCTTGCCTTGTTGCTAAGATTTGATAAAAAAAAAAACCAAAAAAAAAGAAACCTCCCAGCTGATTCAAACCCTCTTGATTGCATGTGCTCTCCATTGTCACAGTGGCTCTAATCTCAGCAATGCTGTGCCAGAGCAGATAGTGAACCACGCATGTGCATCAGTTTTAGAGCTTGCTCCTTTGATGGTGGGGGCGAGCAGTAATGTCTGGAAGCATCTTAGCAACATACTAGCAATAAGGGAGGTCAGAATGATGCCATCTCTGGGAGTTTTTCAGCCAGACTTCTTGAGGGATATTAATGGCCTACACCTATTGCAAGAGAATTTCCAACTTTAGCTAATGCTGCAGGTTGTTTTTATTCTACAGGCGAACCTTACCTGATAGGTAGCTTCTTTGTTCATGAACTAACCCTTTAAAATAGGTGTGCACATCAAAACACAAAATATTCCATTGGATATTTAAAATAACCCCCACCAAAAAAACACTCAGTTGCCTCAGTAATATTCTACATAGACTGATATGACCAGATATGTAGCCTGCATTCTTCTTCTATAAAGTTTTGATAAGGCAACCAGCACACACATTACCAGCTAAAGTTACATTACCCAGTCTTCACTTTACTGCATAGACTGGTGGAAAGAAATGATTTCCTAAAATAGTTCCTTGTCATTTCAAAGCAGGTACAGGGCAGTAAAGCTAAAGATTATGCTGAGAAGCAGAGGTCTGGCAAGCTAAAGGAATATAAATGCCAAGAGAGGGTGGAGGAGGTCTCCCGAAATGGTCCTTATACTTTATAGGGTTACTTCAACTTTACTTACTTTTGCACATACCTTCATATGCATTAAAGCTTCTTCAAACCAAAATGCAATGCTGTTTTGTCAAAGAACACTTCAGGTGCTCATGTGATTGCCCTCTCCCTTTCTGTCCTGCATATGGCAGGGCAGAGGAAGAAAAATTAATTGGGCAGCTGAAAAAAATAACAGAGCTGCAAGTTAGTGTAGACACTAAGGCCTCATGCACACAGGGTGTTAAAAAAAAAACATCCTGAAAACGTCAGTAGCCTTCAGGGAATTTTTTCAGCTTTAAGCGTTTTTGCAGCAGCGCTTTTAGCGCTGACGTTTGAGCGTTTTTTTTCTTCAATGGATCCAAAAATGTTGGTGAGCAATGTCTTTGTGCGTTTTTGGGCGTTAAAGTGTTTTAACAGCTTAAAATCGTCTCTCAGAACCCACTAGTCTTGGGGTTTTTTTTTTTTACAGCTCAAAAAATGTCACTGCTCAAAACAGTTGGTAACAGCCTATGTGTGCATGAAAACATAGGATAACATGGAGAGTTTAATGACTGTAGAAAAAATCTGCAGCTGTAAAAACTTCAAAAAACATCCTGTGTGCATGAGGCCTAATGCATAGGGAATGTTGTGACAAAATTCTGTAAAAGGTGGAAAAAACCCTTTAAAGCTGACCCCCAAGCAGATATACAAGAGACACCCAAATAGAGCTCATTGATCAATATATCCTTTCAATGCATTTTTTTTTATGCAGCAGGTTTAAGCACCTGAATTTGACCTGGTGTAAGCTACATGCAGTACATGAACAGAGGAGACGCAGCACAATGAAATCAGTTGTTTGGGAACAATGCCCAATAGCTTAAGTGTACGTGACTAGACTGGTTGATACAATAATTTTCTTTAAACCAATGTTGCCTTTTGTAATAGTTTTGGTCACTGCGACTTATTCAAATCAGTAGTCTAACAGACACACCGCTAAAAGATATGCATAAGGACTTAAAGTGGTTGTTAACCCACATTTAATACACACTGCCAGCCCCTCCACAATAGTAAGGCAGCGCATACTGTACATTTTGTAAAAACGAGCTTTGCAAATATTTAGAGCTGTCTTTCAGGCCGGTCCTGTGACTCGCGGCCACTTCTCAGCTCCGATGGATGGCTTCTGCAGGAGGGGCCAGGATGCTATGCTCTGCCTTACTATTGTGGAGAGGCTGGCAGTGTGTAATAATTTTAATAGTGGCAGGGAATCTGAAACACAGAGCAGCGGAGCCGACAGGCTGGGAGGAGGGAATGAGGGAGAGCTGAGAGCAGGGCTGCTGATGTCACAAACAACGGGGGCCAAGGCTCAGAAGCCCTGGTTTCGTTGTCTATGCAGAAAGGGGGATACAGGAAGTGGCAGGTTCGGGGAGGGGTTTACAGTTCTGAGGGGGGCAGCTTACACAGCACAAGCACTTAAGGGACCAGGATCTTTTTTTTTGGGGGGGGGGGGTTGAGTTAAATACTTTAATACGTTGTCCTTTGTTTGATACCTTATCTCCTTTGCCGTTACTTGGGAAAAAAAAAAAAAAACACAATTATAAAGAAATAATTTCAGTTGTGCTGCAGTGCATGTTGGAGGAGAGAGAAGAGTGACAGATGATTAGTACATAAAGTGTTTGTACTTTTACTGTTCAGTCATGAGATGTATACCTGCAGGTGTATCGGATCAGCAGCAGAGCCTCCTGATCTGCCAGACAGAGCCATATGGCATGGCAGAACTGTGT
Source organism: Glandirana rugosa (assembly GCA_018402905.1). Classification (NCBI taxonomy): domain Eukaryota; kingdom Metazoa; phylum Chordata; class Amphibia; order Anura; family Ranidae; genus Glandirana; species Glandirana rugosa. Next base: position 622,646 of record BLSH010206247.1, read on the forward strand.
AAATCTTGGAAGTAGATGTACAGGAGGTACAAACCCTTTGGCAGGTAAACTGCCCCTTCACATGTATTTCATCTGTTTGCCTGGTGCTCAGGTTTGGACCAAACCATGTCAGATTAGAAAAATGGGAGCTGCCAATGCTTCATTCTATTTGACTTAGTAGGGTAAGGACTTGTAATAGATGTGCATATCCAGCACTCAACCTAGCTGCGTTTTTGTTGTGGATCAAAGGGCACTTAAGCAAAGCCAAAGATGGCAGTCGTGGTCCATTACCAATACAACAATGGCAGCTCACATATTTCTAACTTGATAGAGGGCCTTTTCAGCATTGCAAATGTTTCTTCTGTGAAAGAAAGTCATTTGAATGGCAGAGAAACAGGTCATTGCACAACTGAAACAAGCTCCAGTTAAAACATTAAAACCACAAAACAGAGTTACCTCGGCATGAAGCCAATAAGACCGAAAAACAAGGATTCCAATGTTTTATTAGAGGAGGTGGATTGTATCCGGATGGTAAAATACAGTTTACAGGGTCCAACATAGCAGGATATCACTGTAAAAGTAAGGGCCCAGGCAAGGGATGGAATGAAAGCAGTAGGAAACTGGGGCTTTTGGGAGAGAACATGTATGGGAAATATTGCATGACGCGGCAGCTTCATCTCACTTAATGCTTTTCCGCACTGGAAATAGCAATTACTAAGAACACAAATTTCAAATAAATTAGAACTTCATTATTTTGCTGTCATTTGGCAGAACATAGGCAAGTTTACATTACTTGTGGGTATTGTTTAAATAAGGCAACCCCAGCCAGCACACAAGTCTTAAGTCCAATGTTCCTTACTGTGCTATGGATACTCTGACACTGGCCTTAGCCAAGAGGGCAACCAGCAGAAGCACTCTGGCATGGAAAAAGTCAAAATACCTTTCAATAGACTAACACAGATAGGAAATAAAGCAAAGTACTTGCTCATGGGAAAGCAGATATTTTTAAATGGATAATATAAAAACAGATATTCTTGGGGGAAAAAGAAACTAATCAAAATTAAATAGGGAACTGTAAGATCTACATTGTTTTTAAAGAAAAATAAAGCTTAAAAAATGTATTCTACCCCCTTCCCCCC
>BLSH010206247.1:679519-708495 GCA_018402905.1 Glandirana rugosa
GGGGTGACACTTTGCACCACCACTTTCGTAGTACAACACCCCTACGAAAAGAAGTCGTCTCTAGTCCTTCGACCAGTCCCAAGTACCCTTCTACCTACCTCGATGTTTATGTCCCACTAGAATCTTCTTTTGAACAATTTCGCCTCAAGGTGGGTTTTCACCTTTTTTTCAGTCGAAATTGGTGAATTCCTGGCCTTCCTAAAGGTCGAAATCCTGGCCTCGGGAAAAACGCTAAGCCGCGACGCAGCGAAATTGACTGTTAACGCGCCAGCACGCCGCAACATGGGTTTGCTTTAACCGCAGGAAAAAAAGGGTGTTTATCTCGAAAGAAAACCCAACGCCGCACGACCGCGCAATTGTCAGTTAAAGCGACGCAGCGCCGAATCGCAAAAAGGGCTCCGGTCCTAAAGCTGGAAATCCTTCCGGTCCTTAAGTGGTTAAAGCTGACTTTTTTTCCACTTTTGGGTGGAACTCCGCTTTAACAAGTTTTCTTCTAAGATCACCCTGTATTTGTAGCTCCATCCATCTTCCCATGAACCCTGACCAGCTTCCTGATCTCTGCTGAAGAAAAGCATCCCCACAACATGATGCTTTCACCACCACGTTTCACAGTGGGGATGGTGTGTTCAGGGTGATGTGCAGTGTCAGTTTTCCGCCACACATAGCGTTTTGCTTTTAGGCCAAAAAGTTCAATTTTGGTCTCATTGGCCAGAGCACCTTCTTCCGCGTTTGCTGTGTCTCCATGTGGCTTCTCATAAACGGGACTTCTTATGGCTTTCTTTCACCAGTGTCTTTCTTCTTGTCACTCATCCATCAAGGCCAGATTTGTGGAGTGCACGACTAATAGTTGTCCTGTGGACAGATTCTCCCACCTGAGCTGTGGATCTCTGCAGCTCCCCCAGAGTTACCATGGGCCTCTTGGCTGCTCTGATGAATGCTCTCCTTGCCCCACCTGTCAGTTTAGGTGGGAGTCCATGTCTTGGTAGGGAAGCAGTTGTGCCATACTCCATTCCATTTTTAGATGATGGATTGAACAATACTCTGTGAGATGTTCAAAGCTAGGGATATTTTTTATAACCTAACCCTGCTTTAAACTTCTCCACAACTTTATCCCAGACCTGTCTAGTGTGTTCCTTGGCCTTCATGATGCTATTTGTTCACTACAGTTCTCTAACAAACCTCTGAGGGCTTCACAGAACAGCTGTATTTATTTAAATTAAATTACACACAGGTGGACTCTATTTAATAATTAGGTGACTTCTGAAGGCAATTGTTTTCACTACATTTTAGTTAGTGGTATCGGAGTAAAGGGGGCTGAATACAAATGTACGCCACGCTTTTCAGAGATATATATATATATATATATATATATTTTTTTTTTTTTTAATTTGAAACCGTCTATCATTTTCCTTCAACTTCACAATTATGTGCCACTTTGTGTTGGCCTATCACATAAAATCCCAATAACATACATTCACATTTTTTGATTGTAAGAGCTAGTTTACACTTGCTTCAAAACATGGCTGTGGACAGACTTTGTTAGTAACAGGAGCTTTGACTGGCATTCAGAGAGCTTTAACAAAGAGTGTCCACAGCCATGTTTTGAAGCAAGTGTAAACTAGCCCTTAATGTGTGTTGAAACCAAAGCAAGTGTAAATGAACCCTAACATGACAAAATGTGCAAAATTTCAAGGGGTATGAATACTTTTTCAAGGCCCTGTAATCACTATGGGGTTGATTTACAAAAACCAGAGAGTGCAAAATCCGGTGCAGCTGTGCATAGTAGCCATGCTTGGACAAAAAAAAAAAAAAAAAACCTGGAAGCTGATTGGTTTCTATGGAGAGCTGCACCACATTTTGCACTCTCCTGTTTTAGTAAATTAACCCCTATGTGTGGTACCAATTCCCCTTACTGCCCCAGACTCCCCACTCCACAGTGGTGCTGGCTTCCCTCCCCTGGCTGCCATGGGGGATATTTCAGGATGGAGAGCAGGGGAAGGGGCTAGTAAATATGTAATTTTCCAGCCCCTTCCTTTTCTAAATGAACACAGCACACTTGCTTACTGTGTCCATTCATATTTGAAGCATAGTAAACTGTTTAATATGCTTCCGTTTGTGAATGAACAGGAATCCGCTCAGCACAGAGCACTTCCCATTCATTCACTGTCCAGTCCAGCTGAGGCTGCAGAGAAATTCATGTGTGTTTGAGCGTTTGGGTGCACACTCTAATGCAATAGGCTGCACACACCTTTGGTTGCCACCTTTTCTTCAAGCCGAGCACCTTAGCGGCACACAGCTAATTGTTTTTTATTTTTATTTATTTCTGAAGTATACAGCAGTGTTTCTCAACCTTTTTCCAGTCTGGGCACCCTTGGAAAGTATTCCAGTCCTAAGGAACCCCAGTCCAAGGCTTGGTTCATGTTACTGCGTGTCACAGAACCCGCACAAAATCACGCTCATATTCCTGACACACAGACAAATGCTCTTTTCTTTGGGGGTGCCATTAATGGTACCCCAGACATTGGCAAATGTGGGGTGCTTTTGGTGCAGCGCAATTTAAAAAAAAAAAAAGAGGGGGGTTGGAGACTTCTTTCCCTGCATTTCTGCAGGTAGGGCAGAGCCCATTGAAATGAATAACTACATGCAGGGTTTGTTCTCACATGTGAGGTTGGAGGGGCAGTAAAACCACATGATTGAGCTTTTTTCACCACCCCCAAATTCCTCAGTTTAGGCCAATGTGTATTCTTCATATTTTTGGTAAAAAAATCAAAAAAAATCGCAATAAGCGTATATTGATTGGTTTGCACAAAAGTTATAGCGTCTACAAACTGTGGGAATAGATTTATGGCATTTTTATTATTTATTTTCTACTAGTAATGGCGATCTGCAATTTTTAGCGGGACTGCAACATTGCGGCGGACAGATCAAACACCCAGCTGACATTTTTGACACTTTTTTGGGACCAAAGACATTTATACAGCAAAACAGGGATCTGCTTTGTTTACATTCGCAGATCCCCATTCTGGCTGTATCGGGAGCGATCGCGGGCGGGTGGCTGGCGGACATCGAGTCCGCCCCACCCGCTGATTGGCCCACACCACTCGCTCCCGCGCCTGCCGTACAGCTAAGGCGATTTGCGCAGGAGAGGCGATCTGCCACCGCCAAACGACGGCGGCTGGTCGGCAAGTGGTTAAACTGTAGCTTCTGATAGGCTGCACAAGGAGACCCATATCTGCAGAACCATAGATGATAGGGGGCCCCACATTTTTCCCAGTGGTGTGGTAGGACTTCAGCTACCTACCCCACAAAGGTCTCTGTGACCCCAGGTCACCGAGCTACGACCCTCGAAGTCTATATTTTTTTGTTTTGTTGTGTTTTTTTAATATTCATGGCAGGTGAGGCTCTACTGCACCTGCCTCTCCTGACTACACGTCCCTGATACATACAGAAACATGTACGCGCGCGCGCGCACACACACGTACACACACCTAGGCTGGTATACACTATAGGATTGTAAAAGACCTGGGACTCCCAAGGTAAGTATTAATGCTTAGTGTGGGTGTGGCCAAATAGTATTAACAATGGGAGGGGCTTAAGGGTGGATAAATAAAACAGTGGAGGGTGTTATTTTTTTTCATGATTTTTTAATCATTTTTTACATTATTTTATTCTTTTTTTATTATTATTATTATTATACATGATTTATATAGCACCAATAGCTTGTGCATTGCTTTATAATATAAAGGGAGACAATACAATTCAATACAAGGGGGTTAAGAGGGCCCTGCTCATGCATGCCTACAATCTAATATGGAGGACCTGGTGTAACAAAAGATAGTAACTGTGAGGAATGAACTGATGAGAGATGTACAATTTTTTTTAACAGTCCTGTTTTGGGGGGCTTCAGTGACATATCAGGGGTCTAAACAAACCCCTGATGTCTTACTTTGGAGACAAAGAGAATATAGGACAGAGATTCCTCAGTCCCTTTCTCTGCAGCCGTAGCTGCACTGGACAGTGATTGAATGGGAGGTACTCTGTGCTAAGCAACTTCCTGCTTATTCACATGCTAAAAGTAAACAGTTTTCTATGCTTCATTTATGAATGAACACAGTGAATGATGGGTACCAGGGGAAGGCACAGGGGCAGCAGAAGTTAGAGGAGGCATTTCCTAGAACCAATCCCCTGTATTTTTCTCCTGCAGCAGCTGAATGCTGGCAGGAGGGAGAGGAAGAGAAGACATCCATCTGCTGCAATAGGAAAATACAGGTGAATGGTTCTAGTAAAAAAATGCCGTCCCTCCTGTTCAGGTGTGACAGGGAGGCTGCACAGGCCCCCCGGAACATGGACGAGGTCAACGTTGTAACTCCTACTACCCCTTATGCTACGCCCATGTTCCGGCCTGAATAATGTGTCTGGGCTTCAGGCAGACTGAAACTTGAACACATGATTCAAAACTGGATTGTCTGTGTGAATCCCAGACTGGTGGCAACTCTATGGGTAGTATGTTCAGCAGTGGAGTGAGGAGTGTATGATGGTGGGTAGTATGTTCAGCAGTGGAGTGAGGAGTGTATGATGGTGGGTAGTAGGTTTAGCAGTGGATGGAGGAGTGTATGATGGTGGGTAGTATGTTTAGCAGTTGATGAAGGAGTGTATGATGGTGGGTAGTATGTTTAGCAGTGGATGGAGGAGTGTATGATGGTGGGTAGTATGTTCAGCAGAGGAGTGCTGAGTGCATGACGGTGGGTAGTATGTTAAGCAGGAGTGTGGAATATAGGACGGTGGGTATTATGTTCAGCAGAGGAGTACTGAGTGTATGACAGTGGGTAGTATGTTCTGATGTTGGGTAGTATGTTCAGCAGAGGAGTACTGAGTGTATGACAGTGGGTAGTATGTTCTGATGTTGGGTAGTATGTTCAGCAGAGGAGTACGGAGTGTATGACAGTGGGTAGTATGTTCTGATGTTGGGTAGTATGTTCAGCAGAGGAGTTCGGAGGGTTTGATGGTGGGTAGTATGTTCGGCAAAGGAGTGCGGTGTATAGGACAGCGTGTAGTTAGTGCAGGGAGAGGCGTACATGGTGTTAAGGAGCCGTAATTCATTGCTCCTGCACTTCAGAGGCCACAGGGCAGTGGCATGCACAGCACCAGTTCTAGCTTACCACCCCTCCTATAGATACAGTTACCTCTCGCCGCTCAACCCTCTTCCCTCCTAAACGTCCCTGCCACCTTAACACCTTTTCCTTAAGTCCCTGCACACAAGTCCTTCCTTCCCTGCCAGTGCCAACTTACCTTCCCACACACATCTCTCAGAATGAACCACTGGAGCTTGCATCCCTCCCAGTGAAATCTCCAAATTTAGCCAATAATCTCCCATCCTACCAGCCGGCTGACGGCGGTAAAGTTGCCCTGCCTCCACCCCTGTAATCTTTCTGCAGCCAGTGCTGCTGCACACTGATCAAAAGTGCTAGGAAAGATGGAGGGGGGGGGGGGGGGGGAAATCTGGACCAGCAATTTGTTTACTGATTGGTGCTGTATTTATTTAGTGGCTGTGAATTTACATAGACCTAGGGACACTGTAGCTGACTGAGAGAAATCCGGGACAGTTGTCAATTATGTGAATAATGTATCCATGTTAATAGCGGACTTAAACCTGGACACATGATTTAAAACCCGGACAGGTGCCAACCTTAGGTACATGTACAGTGCATCCGGAAAGTATTCCAAGCACTTAACTTTTTATACATTTTATTATGTTACAGCCTTATTCCAAAATGGATTAAATTAATTATTTTCCTTAAAATTCTACAAACAATACCCCATAATCTCAACGTAAAAGAAAATTGTTGGAAATCTTTGCAAATTTATTGAAAATAAAAAATGAAAAAATCCCATGTACATTCACAGCCTTTGCTCAACACTTTGTTGAAGCACCTTTGGCACTAATTACAGCCTCAAGTCTTTTTGAGTATGATACTACAAGCTTGGCACAACTATTTTTGGGCAGTTTCTCACATTCTTCTTTGCAGGACCTCTAAAGCTCCATCAGGTTGGATGAGGAGCATCGGTGCACAGCCATTTTAAGAGCTCTTATGTTCAATCGGGTTCAAGTCTGGGCTCTAGCTGGGCCACTGAAGGACATTCATAGAGTTGTCCCATAGCCACTCCTTTGTTATCTCGGCTGTGTACTTAAAATCGTTGTCCTGTTGGAAGATGAACCTTCATTGCAGTCAGTAGTTCAGAGCGCTCTGGAGCAGGTTTTCATCCCAGATATCTCTGTACATTGCTGCATTCATCTTTCCCTCAATCCTGACTAGTCTTACAGTTCTTCCCACTGAAAAACATCCCCACAGTATGATGTTGCCACCACCATGCTTGACTGTAGGGATGGCATTGGCCAGGTAATGAGCGGTGCCTGGTTTCCTCCAGACATGACGCTTGCCATTCAGGCCAAAGAGTTCAATCTTTGTTTCATCAGACCAGATTTTTCACAATCAGAGTCCTTTAGGTGCCTTTTGGCAAATTCCAGATGGGCTGGAATGTGCCTTTTACTGAGGAATGGCTTCCGTCTGGCCACTCTACCACACAGGCCTGATTGGTGGAGTGCTGCAGAGATGGTTGTTCTTCTGGAAGGATCTCCTCTCTCCACAGAAAAATGCTGGAGCTCTGTCAGAGTGACCATCGGGTTCTTGGTCACCTCCATGACTAAGGCCCTTCTTCCCAGATGGCTCAGTTTTCCCGGGCTGCCCTCTCTAGGAAGAGACTTGGTGGTTCCAAACCTCTTCCATTTACAGATAATGGAGGCCACTAAACTCATCGGGATCTCCAATGCTGCAGAAATTCTGTACCCTTCCCGAGATCTGTGCCTCAAAACAATCCTGTTTCTGAGGCCTACAGACAATTCCTTGGACTTCATGGCTTGGTTTGTGCTCTGACATGCACTGTTAACCGTGGGACTTTATATAGACAGGTGTGTGCCTTTCCAAATCATGTCCAATCAACTGAATTTACCACAGGTGGACTCCAATCAAGCTGTAGAAACATCTCAAGGATAATCAGTGGACAGGATGTACCGGAGCACAATTTTGAGTGTCATGGCAAAGGCTGTGATACTTATGTACATGTGATTTTTTTTTACATTTTTTATTTTTAATCCATTTGCAAAGATTTCAAACAAACTTCTTTTAAGTTGTCATTATGGGGTATTGCTTGTAAAATTGTGAGGAAAATAATGAATTTAATCCATTTTGGAATAAGGCTGTAACATAATAAAATGTGGAGAAAGTGAAGCCCTGTGAATACTTTCCAGATGCACTGTTGTACACTTACTTTGATTCTGAATTGCTTGGAGGTCCTCTTGTATTTGCATCATCCTAAATCAAGGAAAAAAGCAGGCCATACACGAAATCCAGAGTACACAAGTACCTAAAGTGGTTCTGAAGGTTAAAGGTGTTTTTTACCTTAATCACTTCAGCCCAGGAAGGATTTACCCCCTTCTTGACCAGAGCACTTTTTGTGATACGGCACTGCATTGCTTTAACTGACAATTGTGCGGTCGTGCGACGATTTACCCAAACAAAATTGACGTCCTTTTTCTCCCCACAAATAGAGCTTTCTTTTGGTGGTATTTGATCACCTCTGAGTTTTTTTTATTTGTGCTGTACACAAAGAGTGACAATTTTGGAAAAAAAAAAACTTTTTTTTTTTATTTTTACTTTTTGCTACAATAAATATCCAAAAAAATATATAAACAAACAAATTTATTCCTCAGTTTAGGCCGATATGTATTCTTCTACACACTTTTGGTAAAAAAAACCCAAAAATCGCAATAGGCGTATATTGACTGGGTTGCACAAAAGTTATCGCATCTACAAACTATAGGAATAGATTTATGGCATTTTTAGTATTTTTTTTACTAGTAATGGCAGTAATCTGTGATTTTTTCACGTTTACAAACTATGGGAATAGATTTTTATTATTTTTTTTTTTACTAGTAATGGTAAATAGCTATTTTTAGCAGGACTGCGATATTGCGGCGGACAGATCGGACACTTTTGACACTTTTTTGAGACCAGTGACATTTATACAGCGATCAGAGATAAAAATAGCCGCTGATTACTGTATAAATGTCACTGGCAGTGAAGGGGTTAACACCAGGAGGTGATCAAGTGGTTAAGTGGTCCCTAGGTAGGTGTTTCTAACTGTGCTGGGAGTGTAGTGACTGGGGGTGGAGAGAGAAAGCTGCTCCCGATGCAGATCTCTCTCCACTTCCCTGTCAGAACGGGGATCTGTTTGTTTACATCAACAGATCCCCATTCTGGCTCTGTGAGGAGCGATCGCGGGTGGCTGTGCGAGCCCCCTACAGTCTCTTAAAGCGCCGCCGTACAGCTACGGAAATTTGTGCAATAGAGTCAACCTGCTGCCATCAAGCGACAGCGGCTGGTCGACAAGTGGTTAATACATTCTCTGCATTAGGGTAATAAACTTCTGCGTGCAGCCCCCTAAATACTTATGTGCGCCTGATCTCAATCCAGCATTGTGCATGAGAACAGCAGCTCTCTCCCTCCTCACAAGCCCAGAGACAGCAGTGAGAGCCATAGGATCCTGCTGCTGTCGATCACAGCCAGAGGAGGAAGTGGGGGCGGGGCTGAGATGCTGGTGTGTGTCCTGCATGAGTGCATCCCTAGCAAGTGGTTTGCTATAGCAAGCAGTCGGCAGGGTGGAGGAGCCAGGAATGCCAGCGTAGGACCCGAAAAGAGTTTACAATATGAGTTTACAATCACTTTAACCACTTAAGGACTGTCCCAGGTACATATACTGCGCCAGGGCGGCCCTTAAGTGCAAAATCACGTACCTGTACGTGATATCTGTAATCGGCTCTGCGGCGCATGCACAGCCGGAGCCCCTCTACCACCATGATTGGACACAACGGGAGGCAATCAGCGGATCCGGCGGCTGCAATGGCCACCCGCGGTCGTTTACAGAAGAGGCAGAAAGGCACACCGCCGTGTGAGCGAGGAAAATGTAGATCTTGTCTTTCTGCTAAGCAAAAGTGGACCTCTGTTTTCCTCCAGTCACATCATTCACCCCCCTGTTAGAAAGAACTTAACCCTTTGATAGCCCCTAATGTTAACCCCTTCCCTGCCAGTGTTACTTATACAGTAACGGTGCTTTTTTTTTTTTGCACTGATCAATAAAAAGAAAAAAAAATCCATAACTCTATTCCACAGTTTGTAGACGCTATAACTTTTGCGCAAACCAATATACGCTTATTAGGATTTTTTTTTATTTTTTTTTACCAAAAACAGGTAGCAGAATATATATTGGCCTAAACTGATGATGAAATTTGTTTACATTTTTTCATTGGATGTGTTTTATAGCTGAAAGTAAAAAATATTGTTCTTTTTTTTTGAGCAATACCATTGCACAGAGCAGGTAAGTATGACATGCTTATGATTTTAAAACAACAATAATTATACCTTTACAACCGATCATTAAACCAAACTATCTGAAAATAAAAAGTTTTGGAGGGAGTCAAGTTCGAATTTAATTAAGTAATCCCCCTCTTTTCGCTCATATCCTGTAAACATGTTCACAGTGTAAGACTGACAGCACTGTGTACAGTAGTAGAACCCTGATTGGCTTAGAATACTAACCCTTCCTCTCCCATTCCAAGTGTTGCTGTACACAGAGGATGACAGGAAGATAGTATAAAGTCAAAAGCAGTTGTATATACTGTATACCAATCCTAAAAAAAAAAAAATAGATGAAATCCAGGTATGGATTTTTTTGCATAATTACAGTATCTTACAAAAGTGAGTACACCCCTCACATTTCTGTAAATATTTTATTATATCTTTTCATGTGACAACACTGAAGAAATGACACTTTGCTACAATGTAAATTAGTGAGTGTACAGCTTGTATAACAGTGTAAATTTGCTGTCCCCTCAAAATAACTCAACACACATCCATTAATGTCTAAACTGCTGGCAACAAAAGTGAGTACACCCCTAAGTGAAAATGTCCAAACTGGGCCCAATTAGCCATTTTCCCTCCCCGGTGTCATGTGAATCAGTGTTATAAGATCTCAGGTGTGAATGGGGAGCAGGTGTGTTAAATGTGGTGTTATTGGTCTCACTCTCTCATACTGGTCACTGGAAGTTCAACATGGCACCTCATGGCAAAGAACTCTCAGAGGATCTGAAAAAAAAAAAATGTTGCTCTACACAAACATGGCCTATAAGGAAGGCTCCGGCCAAAATGCGTTACAATTTCAGATGTAGCATTGCTGTTGCTGCATATGGGACACAACAAGCCTGAGCACCAATACTCAGCTCACTACTCTGCAATCACGTGGTAGAGCTAGGGTGAGTTTTTGTCTATACTATAAAGATGGCCCAGACTATAAGACGATTGGCCAAGACCCTGAAATTGAGCTGCAGCATGGTGGCCAAGACCATACAGCGGTTTAACAGGACAGGTTCCACTCAGAACAGGCCTCACCATGGTCGACCAAAGAAGTTAAGTGCACATGCTCAGCGTCATATCCAGAGGTTGTCTTTGGGAAATAGGCATATGAGTGCTGCCAGCATTTCTGCAGAGGTTGAAGGGCTGGGGAGTCAGCCTGTCAGTGCTCAGACCATACGCCACACACTGCATCAAATTGGTCTGCATGGCTGTCGTCTCAGAAGGAAGCCTCTTCTAAAGATGATGCACAAGAAAGCCCGCAAACAGTTTGCTGAAGACAATGAGACTAAGGACATGGATAACTGGAACCATGTCCTGTGGTCTGATGAGACAAAGATAAACTTATTTGGTTCCGATGGTGTCAAGTGTGTGTGGCGGCAACCAGGTGAGGAGTACAAAGACAAGTGTAACTTGCCTACAGTCAAGCATGGTGGTGGGAGTGTCATGGTCTGGGGCTGCATGATTGCTGCCGCCACTGGGGAGCTAAAGTTCATTGAGGGAACCATGAATGCCAACATGTACTGTGACTGAAGCAGAGCATGATCCCCCAAACACACCTCCAAGACGACGACTGCCTTGCTAAAGAAGCTGAGGGTAAAGGTGATGGCCTGGCCAAGCATGTCTTCAGACCTAAACCCTATTGAGCATCTGTGGGGCATCCTCATATGGAAGGTGGAGGAGCGCAAGGTCTCTAACATCCACCAGCTCCATGTTGTCATGTAGGAGAGGAAGAGGGCTTCAGTGGCAACCTGTGAAGCTCTGGTGAACTTCATGCGCAAGAGGGTTAAGGCAGTGCTGGAAAATAATGGTGGCAACACAAAATATTGACAGTTTGGGCCAAATTTGGACATTTTCACTTAGAGGTGTACTCACTTTTGTTGCCAGCGGTTTAGACATTAACCACTTCCCCCGTCCGCGCTATAGCCGAAAGACGGCTACATCGCAGACCTGAATTGCCGGGAGGGCATCCATGGACATCCTTCCGTGTACGAGCTGTCTGTGAGCCCCCTGCGAAGCGTGCGGCACACTCTGTGATCACCAAGTCAATGAGACTTGGCTGATCACAGATCGTTGTAAGGGGCCAGTCCTGGCTCATTTCCACGTGATCAGCTGTAAGCCAATGACAGCTGATCATGTGATGTAAAAAAAAGATCGGTAATCGACTTTCCCCCCCCCCTCACGCTGACAGTGTGAGGGGAAAAAAAAGCTGATCACCGGCTACAGAGAGAGGGAAATCAGTCCCGAACATGGAGGGGCACTGCTGCTATGCAGTGCCCTCCAGTGCCATCTACCAGTGCCACCTAAAGGTGCACATCAGTGCAGTCTACCAGTGCCCACGAGTGCCACCTATCAGTGCCCACCAGTGCCACCTATAAATGCAAATCAGTGCTGCCAACCAGTGGCCATCAGTGCCCCCTATCAGTGGTGCTGATCAGTGTCACCTACCAGTGCCGCTTTTCAGTGCCACCGATCTGTGCCTTTCAGTGCCACCCATCAGAGCCTTTCAGTGCCATCCATCAGTGTCTTTCAGTGCCACCCATCATTGCCCTTCAGTGCCACCCACCTGTGCCACCCTTCAGTGCCACCTACCAGCGCCACCCTTCAGTGCCCACCAGTGCCACTTAGTGCTGCCTGATCAGTGCCCATCAGTGCTGCCTTATTAGTGCCCATCAGTGCTGCCTCATCAGCGCACATTAATGAAGGAGAAAAATTACCTGTTTTCAAAATTTTATAACAAACTATGAAACTTTTTTTTTCAAAATTTTCGGTCTTTATTTTTTTTAGCAAAAAATAAAAAACCCAGCAGTGATTAAATGCCACCAAAAGAAAGCTCTATTTGTGTGAAAAAAATATAAAAATGTAATTTGGGTACAGTGTACCATGACTGCGCAACCGTCATTCAAAGCGCGACAGCGCTGAAAGCTGGAAATTGGCCTGGGCAGGAAGGGGGTTTAAGTGCCCGTAAGCAAGTGGTTAATGGATGTGTGTTGCGTTAATTTGAGGGGACAGCAAATTTACACTGTTATACAAGCTGTACACTCACTACTTTACATTGTAGCAAAGTGTCATTTCTTCAGTGTTGTCACATGAAAAGATATAATAAAATATATACAAAAATGTGAGGGGTGTACTCACTTTTCTGAGATACTGCATATTGGTCCAGCTTGCCATATCTGTGGGCGTGCTGTGGAAGCAGAGAATCACTATAGTAGTTGCTGAGACTAGTGTGATTGTTGCTGTTTTCCGGGTTCTTTGTCCGGCAGCTGCCCTACAGTGTACTAACCACAGGGGGGCACTTGCTCACATGGCAGGGTGCGCCATTCACAGAACACTTTGCATTTTTCTCAAAGAATGCAAGGCATTCTCTGACTTGATGAGGAAGAGAGGTGAGGCAGTGACGTCATGATCTCTGCCTCATCCAATCAGAGAACACCTTGCAATGTTGGAGAAAAATTCAAGGTTTTCTTTCAATGGTGCCCCTGCCGAGTGAGCAAGTGTGCTCTCTTGTTATTATGTATACTTATACAGTTATAGTTGCACTCTTGCTACAATATTTTTTAAGTAATTATGCACTATTAGTTCTGTTACATATCCTTATACTCTAGTAGTATCTTAAGCATATGTACAACTTTTTTATATATTGTATAATTTTATTTCACCATTTTTAGTTTTATGTTAAACTATGGTGCTCTCTCTCATTTTTGAAATCTAGGATCGTTTGCTTTGATCTATGTTGTTTTCTCTTGGCACTAGTGCAAATACCACCAGAATGGATAATTGTACCAATTGAATATGCAAAGGTTTTTTTTTTCATCTTCTGTTGTGCAGCAGCCCCCCTAATACTTACCTGAGCCCATCTTTATCCAGCGATGTTGCAGGAGTGTCTCAGCTGCCTGGGACTCCCCCTCCTCATTGGCTAAGACAGCAGCGCAAAGCAATTGGCTCCAACTGCTGTCAATCAAAGTGAGTCAGCCAATCAGCAGAGAGAGGGGTGGGACCGGGGGTGTGGCTCCATGTCTGAATGGACACAGGGAGCTGTGACTTGGCTCGGGTGCCTCCACAGCAAGCTGCTTGCTGAGGGGGCACTCAACGGGAATGAGGGGCCAGGGTTACAGAAGACGGACCCAAAAAGAGGAGGATCCGGGCTACTCTGTGCAAAACCAACTGCACAGAGCAGAGAAGTATAACATGTTTTTTTAAATGCGAGACTTTACAAATCACTTTAAGGTAAAGTTTGTAACGGTATAAATATCTTGCCATTTTTGTTTTAAACTAGCTACGTCTAAGACTTTTGCTGAAACGCGTTAGCGCTATTATTTTATTGTCACTCCTATATACCCAATAAAATACAATACACTCTATGGACTACACTGTTGCCAGCTCTATCTATTGACATAAGCATACGTACATTTATTCAAGCTGGACCAATGTAACTATGCAATAAATCCACACCTGGAGTTTAGCTATGATACATACATTTTTGCTGTTTATTTGTAATAGTTTCCTTAAGTTTCACTGCTGCATTTAAAATAAATCTGTCATTAAAGAAAGCAATGGTGTAAAATGACATCACACAATAGGGGAAAACTTGTAATGAACACTTCAGAATGTAATCATAAAATCTTTTAATGGGTAAAAGTCAAACAGACATTCGGGAGACTGCGACATCTCAGACTATGGAGGAGGCTTTTCACACGCCGTGTTAATGTCACACTGACCAAAGCAAAAAATTGTCAAGTGGAAGAATTCAGTACAAGAATAACAATATTCATCTAATGTGCCGCAGAGGGACAGCGATGAGGAAGAGAGACTTCTCAATTCCTTATCAACATCATCTTTATATAATAATTCAGTGTAGTTTGTGGCCTCATAGAGAATACAGCTACAGAATACTTTTTGCGCTCAGGGCTGATTCACATAGACGCAGAGAGCCATACTATGTAATAAAGAGCGTATTCCTGTGCCTGGGAGCAGGGTGGATAAAAATCAATCATTTAAAAAAAAAAAAAAAAAGATTTTTTTGATTTAACCACTTCAGCCCCGGAATGATTTCACACTTTAGGACCAGAGCACTTTTTGCTATTCGGCACTGCGTCGCTTTAACTGACAATTGCGCGGTCGTGCGACGTTGTACCCAAACAAAATTTGCTTCCTTTTTTTCCCACAAATAGAGCTTTCTTTTGGTGGTATTTGATCATCGCTGCGTCATTTCTGATCGCCGCTATAAACAAAAGAAGAGCGACAATTTTGCAAAAAAACCCAATTTTCTTACTTTTTGCTAAAATACAAATACAAAAAAAAATACAAAAAAACTTTTTTTTTCATCAGTTTTGGCCGATTTATATTCTTCCTCATATTTGTGATAAAAAAAAAAAAAAATCGCAATCGCCGTTTATTGGTTTGCGCAAAAGTGGCCGCGTTTACGGATGATGAGAATTAATTTCTGGGGTTTTTATTATTTTTTTATTTTTTACTAGTAATGGCAGCGATCTGCAATTTTTAGCGGTACTGCGATATTGGGGCAGACATGTCGGACCATTTCAACACTTTTTTGGGACCATTGGCATTTATACAGCGATCAGTGCTATAAAAATGCACTGATTACTGTGTAAATGCCATTGGCAGTGAAGGGGTTAACCTGGGGGGGGCGCTCTGAGGGTTAACTGTGTTCCCTGGGCGTGTTCTAACTGTATGTGGGCTGCCCTAGCAGGGGAAGGGAAGTGATCACAGCTTCCATGTAGAGGAAGGCTGTGATCACAGCCCTTCCCCCTCTCACAGAACGGAGGTCCGTGTTTACTTACACAGACCTCCGTTCTTTCACTCCGGGGGGGGGGGGGGCATCGCAGGTAGCCGGCGGCGATCGAGTCCGCCGCTCCCGCTCCCTGGCCCTCCCCAAACACAGTGAGCGCGTATGACGGCGGTTTGCGATATCGAGCCACTTTGTCGCCGTCAACCTGCGGTTGACGGTCGGCAAGTGGTTAAAGTGGATGTAAACCCACCACCCACCCAGTATAAACTAATGACACGGTATTAATGTATATATACATGCAGGCCTCCTGCATCTATCCCTACCTTTCAAATGTCCTTCCTGTAAGCACTAGCAGCTCTGTAAAACTCTGAAATCAGAGGGTGTCTGTGTTTGCTGGAGTTTGGTGTGTGGAGTTGTGCTGTCACATGCCTCCCCACCCACCTCTATACTGAAACATTGAGGGAGGGAGGGAGGGAGGGAGGGGGGAGTGTAAAACTTTCTCTGCTCTGTGAGGGAGATAAGTAAATTGCTTGTCACTCAGAGCAAGGGGCGGATCGACTGTGTATTTCCCGGTTAGTCTGACTTTCTGTTCCTGAAAAAAGATAAGCTCATTACTCGCAGTTGGATTAACTCTTTGTGGCAAGACTGGGCACAGATGATATGCCATGTTATACTCTACCAGGCAGAACTATTGATTACATTTTTTTTGGGGGGGGGGGGGGGGGTTTACATCCACTTTAATTCTAATTTTTTTTTTTATTGAAATCACTTTTTTTTTTATTTTTATCAAATGTATTATAATAAAAAGCTTTTGAAATAAAAATCTATCTAAAGATCATTTTCTATTCAAGTTAATAATTATAATTATTCTTATTAATAAAAGTTAAATTAATAATTTAGTTTATTCAGCATGAAATGGAGCTTAGTTATATAGCATGAGGCTGTATTTTTTGCAATATTTACATTTTTGGTAAACTCATTCAGTGAATCCAACACATAACATGCACTGCATTGATGCATTCACACAATGTAACCATGAGATAAAACAAAGTTCAGGAATGTTCCTTTATCCCATTGTTTTGCAAATCTATGTACACTACAAACTGTATGATAGAATCGCTTCTAATATCGCTGTTTTACTAACCTGACAGCTTATTATTCTAAATAGGAAATCCTCATTTTGTGGAAATAGGAAACCTTCAAGATTCTAACTACCAGCAAGAATAAGTCCTTACATTTAAAGAGCACCTGTCATTTCAGATCCATCATGGCAGCGCCTGTTAGCGGGCATCCACTCACCTGCTGCCGACACGTCCCTCACCTTGCTGTTTCACTGCCGCATCACCAGCCGTCCCATTAAAGTGAATGGGACTGTCGGTGAGTCAACAGCAGGTGAGATGAGGAGCCGCTGCGGGACAGAGATGACCATTTAAATCAAACCCACTGCCTGGGAGTCACAGGTGTTGTGTACAAATCAATGTCAAGCTATGTCTGTACGCTGGTAATCACCTTTACATGTGTATGGAGATGGATGAATGGCCCTGGGTGCACACTGCATAGTCTGGGGCACACATTTGTCCATGAGCGCCTGTAATCACTTGAAAGTGCAAGTTACCAGTGTACAGCCACAGCATGTCAATGATTTGTAGAGACAGCTGTGTTGTTGAAAGTGAACAATAAAGGCTGCACTAACCTTAAAGTGGAGCTGCTAGATGACTAGGCTGGCCCTTTTGCAGGTATAGTTATGTAAAACATTAAAAATAAGTGCCTATACTGTGTACAATCCAGTAATACACGGTCTCACCCTGCTCTGCACATGCTCAGTTACTCTCCATTTTTAGGCATTTATGAATTTGTAGAGGCTGACAACCTTAAAGCAGAATTAAACTCTCCTATCCTTTACAGACAAAGAAGCTGCTTCAGTTTGATCTGCAACTGCCATGGTGCTGCACATGTGATCAGTTCTGACACCAGACATTTTATGGTTTAGCAGTTTGGTTGAGGACACAAGCAAAGGTGACAGTTAGCAGTCCCAGCATTCCAGTAATGTGGGGTTTTTTTTAAACCGTTAAAATGTAAGACCCCTTTCACACTGAGGAGCTTTACAAGCGTTATTTAACTAAAAATAGCACCTGCAAAGCACCTTTTAATGAAAGTCAGTGTGTAAATTAACGGCGTTTTACCGCTGACGCTCGGGCGGCCCCAGTGTGAAAAGGCTCTTAACTAAACCCAGGACCCTGCATTCACTATATGTGAACTCCCACAGTACACAGAACATGGAAATGCAATTATTTTAGTAAATATAAACTGCTAAATACCTTTTCTCATCAGCAGTATATAGCAGTCTTGTTTCTATCAGCGTCCAGCCAAGCACTGATTAAAGCTTGTAGGAGGAGATTTCTGACTGTCCTATTAGACTGCAAGACCCCTGACCCTCTGTCTGGACAGTGCTAATTGGTCCTGTGCTGATCACATGCACTCTCCCAAGGGAAAAAAAACCTCTTTAGCAATACACACCAAACTGAGCATTCGCAGCCTGACTCCATAGACTCTGTTATCAGGAAATTATCAGGGGACAGTGGAAGAAGGGGAGGATCTGCGCATACAGGATCACACAGCCTTTTTAAAACGCGGAGGATTAACCCCTTAGGTTCCACAGTGAGTATAACAAGCATGCTTTACTGCATACACACACTGATTTTACTGTTGTGGGTTTAGTAACACTTTAAATCAATAGGTTTAGTCCCACTTTATAATTTACTGCTGTTCAGGGGCTCTGGGCATCAGCAACATGGCAGCCTACAGCCATAAGAAACAGGAGCAATGCTGGAGTTGTTATGAGTAAAGTTTCACTTTAATGGGCTACATAGCATGACTTAAGGTATAACTAAAGGGAAAACATTTTTAGTTTTGGATGGAGTGCAGAGGGATTAGAAAGCTTGTCAGTTCCTATTGCTGTCTGTGCCCCTGTTACATGGATTCACCCATTCTATTTGTCCTGTTTACCATTGTCAATGAAAGTGAAAGTAAAAGAAAATCCCACATTTTGGGTTGTCCCCAGAAACGTAAGAGTTGGGAAATCTTCTAATGGGGACACTAGTTCTGGTGATCTGGGGTTCCCCAAGGGATTCCCTTATTTTGCAGGGACTTCCTGTTTTGGCTATGGAACAGGAAGTGAAGATAATTTTTCCCCATTGGGACAAAGTGGGCAAAAAAAACAAAACCTTACAGGGGTTATAACCCTCCCTTACTCTATCCAAAATGAAAGAATGACTATAATCAGTGTTATTTTCGTCATAGTTTTCATCAGCTGCATGTTTTCAGTGAATAAAAAGTGAACGAAAATAAAATTCAGTTTCAGTTTCAGATGACTAAATTATGACTAAAACTAAAATGGCATTTTAGTCAAAGGGCTATGATTAAAACGAAGTTGAAATTTGACATCAAACTTAACAGTGATCAAAAAGCAATATTCTTGTTTATTTCCTAAAGTTCATTTATAAAGATTTTATTTGATACTGGTTTTCATTATTAAAAGAGAACATTTTTATATTCAGGTATGATGTGCAATGGCATTACAGCCAACGGAGTTTAGGCTGCATTCACACCTGAACGTAGCGTGTTTCAAGCTTTTTTTTGCGTGTTTGCAAACGCCCAAAGAAGCGCAAGTCGCGCTAATACACGCAAATGACGATTTTCCATTGATATCTATGGCAATACAAATGTTCCAGAAACGCCCAAATATGCCCAATTCATGCAACAAAAATGCCTCCGGGAGTAGTTTGAGCTTCAGGCGTTTGGCTTTGGCATCCTTGCATCGGTGTGGGAGTGGTGTATTCACCGCTCCTATGCCACCCTTGCCCATTGAAAACAATGGGGCAGCGCTCCCGAAGCGCTGAATACTGCTTCGGGAGCGACGCTAACTGGCACTTTTAACCCATGTTTAACCCCTTGTGGGGGGGTTAAAAGCGCGGCAAGTTAGCAGTGTTTTACCGCCAACGATCGGGCGGCCCTGGTGTGAAAGAGGTCTAACAGTTTTGTTTTTTGTTTGTTTGTTTATTTTAAAGTTGCACTTCAGTTTGCCAAAAAGCGATATTTTTGTTTGTTTATGATACTGGAGATTTTAGTAGACTAAAATATGATTAAAACTAAAACACTTCAGATGACTAAATAAAATGGCATTTTAATCAAAAGACTGACTAACCTAAATCGAAATTTGACGTCAAAATTAACACTGCCTATAATTCTACTTTAACCGGCTCGCATACATTTACTGCTGCAAGTTAGCAGCATAGCGCAAATCGGCGTTAATAAACGGCAGTACGCACATGTGCAGCTAGGGGGCGTGCTCTCGTGCCCACTGCACGCTCCCTGAGTGTGGCGGCGGGTCAGGCGGACTCGATGTCTGCCGACGACCTGCAATCGCCTGGTACAGCAGAAAAACGGGGAACCGCTGATGTAAACACGACGGTTCCCCGCTCTGCCAGGTGGCAGGTCAGTGATCTACTGATCCCGGTGGTCATTGGAATCAGTTAGATCTCTTATGCACCTGCCAGCCCATCCCCCCTGCAGTTAGAACACGCCTAGGGAACACAGTTAACCCCTTGATTGCCCCCTGCTGGTTAACCCCTTCCCTGCCTAAATATCAATGGTCCCAAAAAAGTGTCAAAAATGTGCGATCTGTCCACCGCAATATCGCAGCCCCGATAGAAATCGCAGATCGCCGCCATTACCGTCACGTCTTTGAGCTTTTTCAGGAGTTTTGTCGCGTGACTTTGGATAGTTTTTGCGCGTTTGTATGCAGCCTTTTTGTATTAGCCAATAGAGAGTACTATACCTATTGCATCATTTGATGCTAGGTAGTTCAGCTTTTTTATCTTTTATTTCAGCTGAAAATCACGCAGAGGTGTGCGACAAAACGCGCAAAAACGCCCAAATCACATGTTTCCATTCATTTCAATGGGATACAAACTCCCAAATCTGCCCGATTCGCGCAACAAAAATACCTCCAGAAATAGTTTGAGCTTCAGGCATCTTTGAGTGAAGATGTGAGCCATCTCCATAATGACTTGTTGATATTTCCCCCTCCAGCGTTTTGTAGCTTCAGGCATATTCAAGCTACAAAACGCTCAGGTGTGAATGGGGCCTCAGGCTCTCTTCTGACATCCAAGTAAAGGTCAGCAAGTTCTGATAACAGATCAGCCAGGTCATTCTGCTCCATAATTCAAATATGTTTAATGTCTTGCATCTGTGTTGCATCTTTGTTGAGATTACACCGCTTATGGGTCACTTGCTTCAATACTTAAAGTGTTACTAAACCCAGTAATATAAAAATAGTTCATCTGCCCCTCCACAGTGCCCACAGCTTATAAATCTTTACATTAAAATACTGCCACTATATACCTTTTTGGATGATCTGTATACCACGGTCAGTGATAAACTGCACAGTTTCTTCAGTGCTGAGGGTTCAGGTAGGAGGAGATTTCCACTATAGCCTGTATACATGGCCACATGTTTGATGTCAATATCATGCGATCTGGATAGCTCTGAGAACAAGGAAATGTTCTCTCCAGCATAAAAGACACAACTGAGCATGTGCAGGTCGGCTATCCTGCCTGTGTTAGCTGGCCTTCCCCAGATAGACAGTGTAGGAAGGAAGGATCTGTGCATACAGGTTAAAACAGCCTTTTTAAACAATGCAGAGGATTAACCCCTTAAAGGGCTTGTAAAGTCTCGAGGTTTTTCACCTAAAACCTCCTGTAGTGCACCAGCCCCCCAGAGACTCCTTTTTACTTACCTGAACCTGATCATTCCAGCGACAAGGACAAGCCCAGGAGCTCCAGCCGCTGGCTTGGGTCCTCATTAGATCGATTGATAGCAGCAGGAACCATTGGCACATGCTGCTGTCAATCAAATCCAATTATGTGGGAACTGGGGGACGGGGCCGAGTCCTGCTGTCTGTGTCAATGGACGCAGCAGGAAACGGTAGTGTACCTGCACGAGTGCCCCCAGGGAGAGCGCTTCTCCGACGGGGCACTTGAAAAGAGGAGAAGCCCGGAGCGCCACTAAGGGATCCCAGAAGAGGAGGATCGGGGCCACTCTGTGCAAAACCCGTTGCACAGAGGAGGTAAGTATAATATGTTTGTTATTTTTAAGAAAAAAAAAACCCGAACCTTTAGTTACACTTTAACTGCTTGCTGACCAGCCACCGCACTTGTACTTTGCCAGCGGCACATGCTGCGATCTCCATGAGCGTGCCCATGGGTTGGGCGGACTTGATGTCCACCGGCGACCCGCGATCACCCGTTACAGAGGTAGAACAGGGATCTGCAGATGTAAACGCGGCGGATCCCCATTCTGTCAGGGGACATGTCACAGATCTACTATTCCCAGTGATCAGGATCAGTTAGATCTTTCATGCCCTGGCCAGCCCAGCCCCCACATAGTTAGAACACAGTGAGGGAACACACTTAACCCCTTGATTGCTCCCCTGCCAATGACATTTATACAGTAATCAATACAAGATTGGCACCATTACTAGTAAAAAAATAAAAAAGCCATAAATCTATTCCCATAGTTTGTAGACACGATAACTTTTGCACAACCCAATCAATATACGTCTTATGTGATTTTTTATTACCAAAAATATGTACAAGAATATATCTCCCGAAACTGATGATTGAATTTGTTTTATTTTTTAAAGTAAAAAAAAAAAAATGTTTTTTTTTCAAAATTGTCAATCTTTTTTTGTTTACAGCTCAAAAAATAAAAACCACAGAAGTGATCAAATACCACCAAAAGAAAGCTCTATTTGTGGGGAAAAAAGGACGACGATTTTGTTTGGGTACAGTGTCGCACAACCGCGCAATTGTCAGATAAACCGACACAGTGCCATATTGCAAAAAAATGCTCTGGTCAGGAAGGGGGCAAATCGTTTCGGGTCTGAAGTGGTTACGTCCCACAGTAAATATGACAAGCATGCTATGCTGTATATACAGACAGATTTTACTGTTGTGGGTTTAGTAACACTTTAAAGTAGATGTATCTATGACATTTGGTTTGATAAAGCATCATCTATCATAAACATGCCTTTACAAAAGTAAAATGCAGTACTTGTTTCAAAGTTTTCATCCTTTGTTGTATGTCAGAGCTGCTGATCTTCTGTAGCCTATTTGTAACCAGTTCCTGTCTACAAGCTTCTACTCCAGCAATGGCATTTCTCATGGAGGATTTCGTGATGGTGAAAACAATGGATCTATGACTGAGCAACATTGTTTCTAATGGTCACTCTCCATTGGGAGTCTGTGTGATGGGATTACACAATGCAGACAAGAAGGAGAAAGCCAGCAAGTAAAGCCAGAGATGCAAGTAAACAGCCTTGATTTAGGCCTCATGCAAACGTGACATTCTTTTTAACTCTCCTAGAAGCCAGCAGCATTTTTGCAGAAAAAAAGCATGACGCTTATAAAAGTGTCTTACGCTTTTACAAGCATTTATAGACATCAATCGCTTAGGCATTAATTTATTTTATTGCTCAGAAAAAATAATTTACTCTGGCCATTGAAATGAATGAATGCTCAAGCACTAAACAGGCCTAGTGTTAACATGCATTTTGGCATGTTTACAAGCATTAACCGTTTTTTTCTGCCCAAGCTCCTGGACGCACTGGCAGAGGTTTTTTTTCCTGCCTCTAAACGCTGCTAAAAGTCTATGTGTCCATGGACACATAAGCTAACATGCAGGGGAGTTTAGAGGCAGAAAAAAAAATGCCACACGCCTCTAGGGGCAACTGTAAAATGGTCCAGTGTGCATGAAACATTACTTGTAGGGCATAACACCAACCAATGCCCTTTCAGGTCTACAGGGGGATCAGCCCTGGACCAAATAAATATTCCTATATTCATTGATTTCATGAAAGCAAACTGGTGCAGTCTGAAAATCTAGCAATATATGCCCTACAGAGATGTGCATATCCACATTATTTATCCATTCTAGCACTTTCTAAAGAATATATTAACGATTATGCAGTTAAAATATATTTTTGTATACAGCTAGTATAAGTACTTAACCACTTTCCATCCACTGTATAGTAAAATGATGGCAGCGGGGTGGCACTCTCATTCTGGGATGCTGTCATATGACGGCGCCCCAGAACCACCGATCTTGCGAGGGCGCACAGCGCGGCCACGCCATGTTCCTAGGACACAGCGCGACCCCAATCTCAGTAAAGAGCCGGTGTCCAATCACAGCCAGTCACATGTAAACAAGGAAGTTCTGTTTATTGGCTCTCTTCAGCTCACACTGACAGAGTGTCTGGCGAGGAGAGCTTATCAGTGGTCTCTCCTTGCATGGGAGACCTGTATAGGGCACTGATGATCAGTGTCTGGATTACAGTACAGCCCCAGCAATGCCCATTAGTGACACCAATCAGTGCCCATCAGTGATGCCAGTCAGTGCTGCCTTTCAGTGCCAGCCATCATTGCCCATCAGTGTGGCATATCAGTGCCCATAAGTGCCGCCTCATCAGCGCACATCAGTGAAGGAGAAAAATTACTTATTTACAGAATTTACTGACAAAACCTAAGAAAAACTTTTTTCATTTTATTAGCAAAAATAAAAAAACAAGTAGTGATTAAACACCACCAAAAGAAAGCTTTATTTTTGTGAAAACAATGATAAAAATTTCATTTGGATACAGTGTAGCATGACCGCGCAATTGTCATTCAAAGTGCGACAGCACTGAAAGCTGAAAATTGGCTTCGGTATCAGCCTCCTATAACCCCCATAACCGTTCTGAGCAGGGGTACTCAAAATGTAAGAAGTCAGTTGCTTTGCTCCATACTATCCATAACACGGGAAAATGCTTACCGGAGGGGAGAAGCACAGGGATAACCTTTATGGCATGCTGCTTCCTATTTATTGTCCAGTAGTAGTCTGGGGCCAGTCTTTGATCAAGTTATATTGCTTAGCTGCAGTGTAGTCTACAGGAAGGTTCAGGACCTAGCTCTGCTGTCTAGCAGAGGTGTGTACTTGGTAAACACTGACTTTCAAACAGTATTATATATATTTATACATTTTAAAACTTTAAGGCCTTTTGCATTCGGGTTATATGTCCTTATATGCATATAGCCCTGTACGTAAGTACTGCTTGGATATGCATACCCGTCATTAATTTTGACAGGCTGCTTCCAACTGGCTGTATGCACCCCCCATGCCTCCCGGTCAATAAAATATGCCCAGTTTTGTTTTTGCTGTATGTGCATACACGCAGGGCCTAATACATTTGAAAACTGCCTTATGGGTACTGTGTCAGTCATAAGTGTAAAAGGCCTGAACTGAGAAAATAGTGCAACACCACAAGTTTGACTTTCAATTTTTACATTTTCCTACACTAGTGGAATGGTTCAAACCAAAATGTTCAATAAGCAGAATCCTACTGTGGCAATACAGGCTCTTGATGTCAGTGGGATTTGCAAAGCATTATGGTTGCATATGGTATTGTTTGGCTGGAAAACAGAGTTATCTAAAAAGCACATATTTCAAACCTACTGTACTGTTAAATTCAACTTAAAGAGAGCCTCTCATAAATATGAACACGTCTATTTGACGCCTGACAAGTGGCGCTCCATGCATTGCAATGGAACTGTTCTAACAGGAGCGACTCAAGTCGCTCCGAGTTAGAAAAAGGTTCCTGTACTACTTTGGGGGCGACTTGCATTGACTTCTATTACAGAAGTCGTTTGCAAGCCATGCTGTGCGGGGTCACGCTGAGCCACCCCTGAAGTCGGATCGCCTATGTGTGAACCGGCTCTAAAAGATAGGTTCCCTTTTTGAACACGTTACAGGGGTGTAACATAACATGGTTCATGGAGGCCCCCATCTCCCCTTTAGCCACCCCTTTCCTGTGACAAGAGGCAGGGGTTCTTCTTATCCCTTGTTCTTCGGGCAGCCACGGTCACATTTAAAATCAGGACTCTAATTGCACAGCCACGTCATTCATTCAGAGATCTGTGAATAAATAAACCACAAGTTCTATTGTCCTCTGCAGCAGACAGAATTGTAGTTGCAATGGAAAGCGTGCTGATCAGCACATGGTCCATTGACACTTCCTACAGCTCTAAAATTGTCAGTCTGTATAGAGGTACGGGCACAGAGCTGTAGGTGGTGTCTGCAGGAGGCTGACACTTCAACCGTCATCCACTGATTGGAGGATCAATGCTCTGCATGCTCCTGTGAAACAAACAACAATTGCACTTTTTCACCTGCAAAAATATGTGCATTTAGTATTTTTTTATTTATTTATTTTTTATAAAGGTGAACTTAGCATTTAAGCTCCTACTGCTATCTCAAAAACAGAATGCAAAATATTTATTTTTATTGAGGAAACACTAAACAAACCCGTTTTATATATATATATATATATGAATGATAGCAGCCTCAGTCTTGCTCTGCCCAGACCACACCCCCTACAACTTTTGGCCCGTCCATGGGAACTCCATGACTAAGCCCCATGGGTGGGGCGAAACACCGGAGGGGCGTGGCCTGGATGGAGCTATACTGAAACTGCTATCATTCATATGTATGACGGGTTTTGCTTGGTGTGTCCTTTTCCCTGTCTCAGCTCACAGAGCCAGGACAGGCTCTTCATTCTGAGCCAACTGAACTTGGATACAGGAGTCTGAGTGATAACCCCTGAGTGATTTTCTTAACCGCTTCAACCCTGGAAGGATTTACCCCCTTCATGACCAGGCCATTTTTTGCGATACAGCACTGCGCCATTTTAACTGACAATTGCATGGTCGTGCGACGTTGTACCGAAACAAAATTTATGTCCTCCCCCCCCACACAAATAGAGCTTTATTTTGGGGTGGTATTTGATCATCTCTGCGGTTTTTATTTTTTGCGTTTTGAACAAAAAAAAAAAAAGAGCGACAATTTTGAAATAAAAAATATTTTTAACTTTTTTGCTATGGTAAATATCCAAAAAAAAAATGTAAAAAAAACAAATTTCTTCATAAATTCAGGCCAATATATATTATTCTACATATTTTTGGTAAAAAAAAATGCAATAAGCGTATATTGATAGGTTTGCGCAAAAGTTATTGCGTCTACAAACTATGAGATAGATTTATTTTTTTTTTTTACTGGTAATGGTGACAATCTGCGATTTTTAGCTGGACTACGACATTGCAGCGGACAAATATGACCCCAAATTACACTTTTTGGGGACCAGTGACATAAAAATGCACTGATGCACACAATGTATAAATGACACAGGCAGGGAAGGGGTTAACACTAGGGGGCGATCAAGGGGTTAACTGTGTTCTGTGGGTGTGTTCTAAGTGGGGGGGGGGGGGGGCGGCGGCAGGGACATGACAGAGATTGGTGTTCCCAATGACTGGGAACAGAAGATCTCTGTCATCATAAGTCAGAACAACTATCCGTCTTGTTTACATAGGCAGGTCCCCATTCTGCCTCTATACAAGGGGATCGCGGGTCGCCGGCGGGGATGGAGTCCATGCTCTCCCATGGCGTGTAGCAGGCGCACATGCGCGGACCGACATACAGGTACGTTGGTTCGCACAGGAGAGCCGACCTGCTGCAGTATATCTGCGTGAGCTGGTCGGCAAGTGGTTAAAAACAAAGTTGCCTACTGTGTACAATGTGGCTGCACTGTCAATGCAGCTATAGCATGCCAAATGCCTTGTAGAGAGAGTATGGATGATGTGGGACATACTGGTAAATGTGTCTGGTAGATGGACCATTATGAAATATCATGTTCCTAAAACAGCAGCAAGCTTCTGGAACAATTTAAGCTCAATCTGATTGTCTAAAGCCCAGTACACACTACAAGAAGTTTTCCTCGATGTTTCACAGCAGGTCGAAACTGAGGATGGTACTAATTGTATGAAAATTCTCAGACAAAGGCTATTTTTTATGTTTGACTATTGTTGCTTATTGTTTCTGAGCATGCTCAGTCTTTTGTATCAGATTTTTCACATACGAAAACAGTACTCATTAAACAAAAATCGATAGTTCTGTTCACGCACGAGAAAAAGTTTGGAGTTTGTCCCTTAAGAAATTTTTGTTTGGAAAGTGTGAATCTGATGTCAAAAGTTGTGTACAAAAACTGAACGTTCGTTCCTCGTACGGAATTTTTCTTCCGATTTTCCTATAATGTGTAACCCCCACTTTAGGCAGTATTAAATATGAACACCGATCTTGCCTTTCGGCTCTAAAGCACGATCGTTACCCAGACATGTAGAATACAGGATGTATACATTACCTTTCTTACTGTGGGAAGTCTTTTTGTTAACAACATTTTCAATGACCTGCCTATTCAAGCTTTTGTTACAACACAAATGCTAGATCCTGTGCATGTGGTTTAAAGGTGTCCTTTATTTTATTTTTTTGTTTCATAATGGGTGTCCTTTATTTTATGTTTGTGCTTCAAGAAGCAAATGCTTGTGCGTCAATAACTGCATTATGCATATATTTACATAAAGGGAAACTATAGCGCGTGAGGTCATCAACCTACTGCGCGTGTGCCCTGGCATGCCATGTCTTTTCTCAGTGGCACCCAGAAGTGTCATTGCAACAGCTCACTAGGCTGTCAATTACAAAGCCTGGTCTACCCTTCCTGCACCTGCAGCCCACCCACCTACCTACTGGACTTCAATGGCATTCAGGTTCCAGCCCTCCTCCCAGTACTAGCGCAAGTCTGCCAGCGGCTGCAGACATCAGTGTAATGTATGTGAAGTAGCCTGTGTGCCTTCTCTCTTCCTTGTGTATGTAGCTGCACCCTGTATATTTAGGAGAAAGTATCCTTTTCTCTTTGTATTGGTTCCTTTGTGTGAAATCCCCAGTGTTGCTGTTCACATTAAGCAGAACACACTGTGGTCAGTTCTTTTCAGTTGTTTAGCTATGCTGGGAACTCGGTGTGATCTTCTCCAATGAGACCCCCCCCCCCCCCGGCACAGCCTTTCACTGGGAAGATCAGTGTACTGCTGTTAATCCTCCCCCAGCTCTTATGCAGCTGAGAACAGTGGGAATGTAATCTCTTATAAAAGGGAAAAAGGTATTTATTATCATTATTATTACTATACAGGATTTATATAGCGCCAACAGTTTACACAGCGCTTTGCAATATAAAAAGGAGACAATACAGGTACAATACAATAGAATACAAAAGGATTAAGAAGGCCCTGCTCAGAAGAGCTTACAATCTAAAATTATGATTTTATATATATATATATATATATATATATATATATATATATACACAAATGCGTTGCTTTTCATTTCTATCTTTAACTGAATGGGTTGTTTTACAAGGCGATTGTTTACAAAATCACTTTAAGCCTAGGACTCGGCCCGAAAATCGGCCATGTTCAACAGGAACCAACTGATTTCGGTCTGTGTGTACAGCTGTCTGATTAACAGAAACCAGTCTAACGACCAGCTTCTGCCAAGCTGTCATGCTGGAAAACCAGCGTTTGATCAACGCTTGCAGCCAATGGCTGCTGAACCAGCCAATTTTGTGCCTGCTTGTTCTGGGCTTTACTCTTTAAAAGTATCTACAGCTCATCAGTATAGAGATAACAGTGAATAAAGGACCTAGATTTATTGCTCTCACTCTGGCATGCATTACAATACTTAAAGTGGTTGTCAACCCTAGACAACCACTTTAACCTACAGGTAAGCCTATAATAAGACTTACCTGTAGGTGCCCTGCATATCTCCTAAACCTGCACGGTTCA
>BLSH010206247.1:718609-730107 GCA_018402905.1 Glandirana rugosa
GAACCTACGTTTGACAGATGCAACATGTGGGTATGAATACGTGACTTATGCCGGTAAATAATGATACCAGTCGACATGTTCCGTCGACACAGGGTCCGCACCTTTATGTAGTCGTTACATGCGACATGTCGGAGTACGTGGGTATACCTGCTCCGGATTTTGTCCCTATAAATAAACCTTGACATTCTACTCCGTCTGCGTCCTCTCCGTTAAGTATTAAGAATGATGTTCAACGAATATGACGTCTGTTGTAGGGACACCCCTGCTGACGGAGTACAAGCACTGGTCTTCCGTGTATAAAAATAGTCGTCTGTGGGGACAGCAGCACCACAACTCTGTCAAAATGACAGATCATAAGCAGGGAAATGACTTATCACACATTTACAGATCCCTTTCTCTGTCTTTAGACAGCGTGCAGTATAAATATGTGCCTTCTGGTCACGAACATGAGGCAGTCGTCCCCACAGGGATGTTGTCTGCAGTATAAGCAACTTGTAGTAAGAATTATGAATTGCCTCTCCTGCGTCTGCCTCATCTTACAGTTCCAAATAAATATCCCTGTTTTAGGCCTCGTCCATATGGGTGCATGAGGCTGTACAGCGTACATTGCTGATGTATTTCCACGCCTGGGACACAGCTGCCTTGTACAGCTGACCATAGTAATAAATGGCCGTATTCAGTGCATAAGTATGGGTGTACAACGTAGACAGTTTGCATCCAAGGGAGTACCATTTTAGACTTTGGGATTAAAACCTTTTCGGTTTTTAGGCTTTAAACTTAAGGGCCGGTTCACACTGCCACGATTTGTCATGTGAAGTTGTGGAAGTTTATGGAATGGTTCTAAACAGCGCAACACCCCCTATGACGTGCTAAGTCACATTGCCCATTTCAGGAACTCAGCTGAGGGTCAGCACTCTTGCAATATTGCATTCAATGAAGCAAGTGCTGCTGACAATGGCACGGACAGGAGCCCGTCTTGACTGCCAGCAAACAGATCATGCTGTGGATGACGGACAAATGGTGCTTGATTCCGGTGACGTCACTAAACCAAAAATTGGGCTACACCTACTAAAGGGCGTAAGTGGGGATGGTGTAAAGGACAGTGATCAGTAAGTTATGGCATACTGTATCATGAACAAAAGTCTGGATTGTGAGTTGACTACCACTTTAAATTATGTGTGTATTTTTCCCCAGTGTGGGAATGGGTAAGGGGTACACGAATGCATCCCTGTACTGATTCCCTTGGAAGGGGTCAAATATCTAGTCACCTCATCCCATTTCCCCCACCTCCCTTTTTAAGGAAACAGAGGTATGGAAGAAGCCCTTGCCCCCCCAACATTTGAACACATCTGCTTTGCAAGCAGGGCAGAGACTTTGCCACCCCACCTTTCCAAATGTTGAAAAACGTGGCCTGATATGGCCTACTGCCCTCCCTTTCCTGGCCACCCAGACTTCAAGTGTGGTCTAGTTAGAGCCATAAACCATTTTTTACAATTATTTCTAGTTACTACATACAGTGCTGCCCATAATTATTCATACCCCTGGCAAACATTAACGTTTTGGAGTGGCCCAGCCAGAGTCCAGACTTGAATCCAATTGAGAATCTGTAGAGGGAGCTAAAGATCAGGGTGGTGGCAAGAAGACCCTCCAACCTGAAAGATTTGGAGCTCATTGCTAAAGATGAATGGGCAAAAATACCTGTGGAGACATGCAAAAAGCTGGTCTGCAATTATAGGAAGCGTTTGATTGCTGTAATAGCCAATAAAGGCTTTTCTATTGATTATTGAGAAGGGTATGAAGAATTTGACTGGACAATTTTTGCTCAAATGTAAACAAAAGCTGAGAAATGTTTTTTTTCCACACTAATGCCTCTTGTACATCGTCTTATTATCTTTTGGAAGGCACCTATGTCATTTCCCGTCAAAAAATTACTTGCTGGTTGAATAAAAGTAACGAAGTCAAAATTTGCCAGGGGTATGAATAATTATGGGCAGCACTGTATACATGGCTTTATATATCATTTTGGTTATAATACATTGAGGAATTATAAACCAGCCCTGAACTGGAATGTAATGTAATAGACCCCTACTTCTGTGCTAAATTCCCTCCAACATGGACTATGTTTAGTTCTAGATTTTTGGAAACAAATCTGCGAGGTTCAGGCTGTATTTAGCGATTTCCGTACAGGAACCCTACTTGCTAGCACATTCTGTAGTTAAATGTTAAGCTGTATTTAAATGACAGGCTTAAACTTTATAAAACTAAAGGAACAAGGAAGACAAACTGTACTTTTACCTTGAGAAAACTCTACAGTCAGGTGTCTAGAAATCTCACAGATGAAAATAGAATATTCCCTTCAAAATGTTCTGAGGCTAATTATGTTGAGACATCAGGTACGGAGAACATAGGCTTGTTTCAATTATTGGCAAGATCAAAAAAGAGGAGCTTCTGTTTCAGGCTCTGTTCTCAACTGTCCCGTATAAATGAGCGTCCGCAGAAAAAAAAAATGTTAAAAAATAAAAAAAAACTATGCAGAAAAATGAGAAGCACGCTTCAGGTTTTCATATGAAGCAATAATCATGCATCCCATGCAAAAGAGATAAATTGATCATTTGTAGAGGAAAAGTGCCATAAGAAAAACAGATTTGCTATATAAAAAGCTTAACGGAAGAAGACACTAGTCACTGAATCAGAAATCATAAAAGCAAACATGCCCATCAAATCTTAATAAGACAAACTGCTGGAAAGTCACTTCTTCCTAAGTGAACATTCAGGAGGACCGCATACTGTCACCATCAACGAAATACTGCATACATAAAGCTTTAAGATTCTGTAAAGTTAATATTTTATTCAATTGTAATTTCTGCAGCTCCTTAAAAAGTATACAAAACCAGTCACATTAATCCCTGTCCATAAAGTTTTCAATCTAATCTCTCCACCGCAGTCGTACAGATAGAATACAGAAGGGCCAGCAGGAAGAATATTGGCCTACCAGCAAGAATCGAAAACCCATTCAAACATAGTAAATACATAATTGTATTGGTCAATGGGTAAACGAATGGTCAATGACTAATACGGGCACTTTCCTGGAGACAGAGTATTATTGACCCCCTACTACATTTTTTTTTATTATTGTTATTATTCTGGTAGTTTTTATGTACATCCCCAGTAATCTCTATGGCTCTCGGAGGACCGGGTGTGACGTCATGACGTCACGTCCGGTCCGGCAACAGTAAACAAAGCCGGTTTTCCGGCTGGAAAGCATTAGATGTTTTTTTTTTTTTTTTTTGATCTGATGCTTTCCAGCTTGGAGGAGAGGGATGAGGTCTTATAGATCCCACACCTCTCCATAAAGAGTACCTGTCATGCAATATTTCTATTGCAAGGGATGTTTACATTCCTTGTAATAGGAATAAAAGTGATCAAGTTTTTTATTTTTAAGGGAAAGTGTAAAAAAATAAACAATAAAAAAACAAAACAAAATTAAAGCGCACTCGTCTCCGCGAGCTTGCACGCAGAAGCGAATGCGTCCGCATATGTAAACGACATTCAAACCACACGTTAGGTATCGCCACGATGGTTAGAGCGAGAGCAATAATTCTAGCACTAGATCTCCTCTGTAACTCTAAACATGTACCCTGTAAAAATTGTTAAAGCGTTGCCTATGGGGATTTTAAAGTACCGAAGTTTGGCGCCATTCCATGAGCGTGCGCAATTTCAAATCGTGACATGTTAGGTATCTATTTACTCGGCGTAACATCCTCTTTCACATCATGCAAAACAATTGGGCTAACTTTACTGTTTTGTTTTTTTTAATGTTTTTTAATTCCAGGTCTGTGCCAATTTTAAAATATGTACATATGTATTGTTCTTTTCTCTTTTTAAACAAATTGTAATAAAGATGAATTTATATTTTTATAAAATCATGGTTGTACTATATGTGTATGGTACCATCAAAGTCCAATTTTGATGCCTCAGTAGGGGTGAGCCCTAGCCATCTCCCCCCTTTCCATGTACAAAGTATTTCTGGACAAAGGTACTACATTATACTTAAGTATACCCACGGCACTTCTAAACGCTAACAACCTTTGACTAAACTGAATGAGGACTTAGGAAGATCTTTACTGTGCAGTCTTCTAAGGGCTCAAAGCCTCTCTTCAAATGTTTAGTTTTACAGTTCTGGAAAAATTCTCTGAATGCCTGATGATATTCAAACTCTGCCTCTAAATCTCCACTATGAGGATGATTTTTGAAACCTAGATGAAGGAAAATGGAGCTACCACTTCTTAAACACTATTATGATGGCGATGATGTTCCTATTGAGTATTTTACTTTTTGAAATACTCATTCAAATGTGTCTACATTCAAAGCTGAACTCCGGGACTTTTTTTTTTTTCTTTTGGACATGGGTAGAAGTCACACATTACCACTTATAAAGATTGTCCTAGGTCTTGCTGGCTTCGGTTTACTGTAAACATCCAAGCTTCTTTAATGCCGGATTCTACACTGGGTGATCTTGTTGAGAACTTCAGGCGTGCCATTGGAGTATCCGATCATTTGCTGTTCCTTTCCTCTCCCATCACCTATTCACAGAATGCCTTGCATTTCTTTCAAGGAGTATAAGGTATTCTGTGAATGGAGAAGTAGAGAGCCTGCCATTCATCTGCCCCTCCTCTCCCCGTGTCTATTCACACAACATCTTGTATTCTGTGAAGAGAATACAAGGCATTTTGTGAAATGGCTAAGGGAAGAAAAAGAGGGGAGCAAACAACAGGATCCTTCAATGTCACAGCCACTCCCTCTCATCCCCACAGTGCCAGAAGATGATTTTGGGTAAGCACACCATGATTTTCTGCTCCCCCTCCCTTGTTTGTTTCAGAGACTGTTTCATGCTGTAGGTGGGGGTGTTGTATTTATCATCTGACTCCACTAATCATTATAATTACCTGGGATCCCAAAATTGGGGGCTCCTCAATATAATCCTTTCTGATATCCATATTTTTATTTAATTAATGATTTAAGGCTTTGGTAGTATCCCCATTATCATTATCTTTTGGGTCTACTTTGCAAATAGGGACATTCATGGATATACTTCCTTTTGCAGCTTACAGTATGTTGTTGGCAGTAGCTCCCCGCAGGCCAGATAAGCTAATATGGCCACCTTCTTACACACATTTCAGAGATGCAGTTATTGTCTTTCAAGGTGAACAATCAAGAAAATAATTCTAATAATTTTCCTTTTTTTTTTTTCTCTCCCTATCTCCCCTCTTTCCAAAGTGGGTATAGGATATTCAGTGACAATTAAACATTGCTTCTGTACATGCTTTTCTTCATTATTTGTGTCTATGTGTACATATTTATCATACATGCAATTTAATATATACAAGGTTTTATATTGTTTTAGCAACCTTGCATTTGAGATCCTAGTTCCTGATACAGCGTGGGATCTGGTAAAACGCGTCGACCCTTACACGTTGATCTCAATTTTAATTTATATATACTAACATTGGTTAGCCATTACGTGTACCTTTGGCTACCACAAGTTTTATATGATTTTAATATCTGTGTGCTCTACATGTTGTAATAAAGTGGAATTTGTTACTTCATTATCTTTTGTGTATGCTAAACTATTGGAGGTATATTCAAAGACCCATATGAAGTGTATTTTATTCTATCTATATATTGTCTGGGATGATACCTCCAACGGCATGTAATAAATAACATGCTACCCCTACATAGGACACTGATTAAAATTGCCTAAACAAAACAGTAATGCTGATCAGGTTAACATGCTGAAATTATTGGCATAAATTGTAAGAAAGGGTAGGTTTTTGGGGTAACAGTTGTAATGTTCTTGCAGCATGAGATAAAATGCTCCCAGCATTTAAACCGCAAATGAACTCTTCAGAGAAAGCATCACAATGCCAGATAATTGGAAAACATTTCAAGACATATTTGGGAAGCCGTTTACAAAAGCCTAAGGGAACGCACAGTTTTACTGTCTGCTGTAATACAAACTGTACTCTTGTAAATTGCTACAGCAATGAAAACTGTGTGGAAGGCATGCATGGAGCAAGTCTTTTATACATAAAACAGCATAAGCATACAAGACACAAGAGCTTTCAAAATGGTTCCACGTACACAGCAACTATCTGGTAAACATCCCTTGTGTGTTGCGTACCTGCAAAATACCCGGACCGCATATATTTGTATGTATTCAGCTAAAGGAGAATTTTGTCAGCAAAGTTACTGCAGGTTTATGCAAAGGCCTGGAGCCAGGTAGCTAAAATAAAGAACAGCTGGTGTAACTTTCTGGAGACTTTTCAACTGTCATTAATGAAAAATGCTTCTAGTGCCTGAAAATTTCTCTGCCAGCTCTTAGATTGCACTGACTTGTTCCTGAATTCTACTTTTAATGTGGCCATACACACATACGGATATGATCATACGTACAAGCAATTGATTTTGTGAGCTCCTAATTTTTGTCATAGTAATCGGCTATGGCGGAATTTTGTAGATCGATTGCAAAAAATTTGCAAGTTTCGGAAGAATTTATTGTTGTTCAGATTGGATAAGTGATCATCTTTAAGGGGGCTGTAAAGTCAGGTCATTCTATGCATTAAATAGAGATAAAAAGCCTTCTGAGTGCAGCAGCCCCTCTCAGTCCCCCTAATACTTACCTGAGCCTCATCTCTGTCCACGAATATCTCGGCCGTCCTGGACTCTCCCTCCTGATTGGCTGAGACCCAGCAGTGGTGCCATTGGCTCCCACTGCTGTCAATTAAGGTCACTTAGCCAATCAGGAGAGAGAGGGGCAGGCCAAACCGCAGCTCTGTGTCTGAATGGACACAGGGAGCTGCAGCTCAGCTTGGGTGACCCCATAGCAAGCTGCTTACTGTTGGGGCACTCAACAGGAGGGAGGGGCAAGGAGCACAGAAGAGGAGGATCTAGGCTGCCAGTGCAAATTCACTGCAACGGAGCAGGTAAGTATAACATCATTTATGTATACCAACATTGTATGTGTTCTAGGGCTTTACTCCAGGCAGCAAAGAAGATTGGGTTGGCTCACCTATCTCTTCTCTTGTGGAAGCCATAGTGTTAGTATCTGATGAATACACTATATTACCAAAAGTATTGGCACGCCTGCCTTTACACGCACATGAACTTTACTGGCATCCCAGTCTTAATCCATAGGGTTCGATATTGAGCTGGACAACCCTTTGCAGCTATAACAGCTTCAACTCTTCTGGGAAGGCTGTCCACAGGGTTTAGGAGTGTCTATGGGAATGTTTGACCATTCTTCCAAAAGCGCATTTGTGAGGTCAGCCACTGATGTTGGACAAGAAGGCCTGGATTGCAGTCTCCGCTCTAATTCATGCAAAAGGTGTTCTATCGGGTTGAGGTCAAGACTCAGGCCAGTCAAGTTCCTACACCCTAAACACGTTCATCCATGTCTTTATGGACCTTGCTTTGTGCGCTGGTCCAAATCATTTGTTGGAGGTGGGATTACGGTGTGGGGTTGTTTTGCAGGGGTTGGGCTTGGCCCCTTAGTTCCAGTGAAGGAAACTCTTAAGGCGTCAGCATACCAAGACATTTTGGACAATTTCATGCTCCCAACTTTGTGGCAACAGTTTGGAGATGGCCCCTTCCTGTTCCAACATGACTGCACACCAGTGTATATAGGATTGTATATTTGTATTCCCCCCCCCCCCCTTTTATTGCTTGAACTAAATAGACTTGTGTATTTTTCAACCAGACTATGTAAGTGAAATGACTCGAAGCTGCCCGCAGTGGATGAAAGGAAGCCACATAAACCAAAAAAGGTATTTGCTAAAATATATAATTTATATAACTGGGTTTTTGGCACAGTCTAGTTCACAAAGTTGGCTGGGGTCATAAAACATAAGCCAAGGTGGGATATAAAGTTCCAGTGTTTACATTATTTAATCAAAAGTTAAAAGCTGACAATCACTTTCCTTTCTTACTCTACCAAATATTGCTCCTTCCCCCCTTCTTTCACATAAACGCAAACTTTTTTTAATATTTTTTTTTTTTTTACATTTACATTTTTTTGCCTGCAACCCCAAAAAAGCATGTCTGGATTTTTATCCATCGCAGGGAGTATTCTTAAAAGTTTTCACACAGGTCCGTTGTGATTTTGTTGGAAGGGTAGTTTAGGTATAAACACTGAGGCTCTTGAAATAAGAGTAAAAAGAGAACACATGATTAGAATGTCCAACCAGACAAACACTGATATGCCATTTAGGTCCTCCATATCTTCAGAAGTTTTCCAGGATATACGAGGAGTATAAAAAGTTTCGCACCCCTGATACCTGCATGAAGCAACAGTTTCCATACAGCTTGCTGGGAGTCCAAAAGGGCCGCCCAATAAAATAAAAAACTGTGTAGCCTTATAAAATATAAATTGCTGCCCCCTCCTTATATCATGACAACAACCTGCCCAAGCATATTTGTAGATCACAACGGTGATTAACCTCCAAATATCCTCCATAGATTATAAAAGCACAATGTGTATAACCACAGGCAAGTGGCAGAATATACAGTCTGCAATCAGCATCTGACTCAGTCAAAATCAATTACAGTATGCTGCACCATAATTAGCTAGGAATTGCCTTACAAAAGGGTTTCATCTAGGTCACACTTCACTTTGTATCTCTGGGCTGCATAGGAAATGGCTATGAAAGGGAAAGGAGCTGCAGGGCATTCACCTTGGAACAGTAGAATGTCACAAAGAATGCCTAGATTAAACTAAAGAGAGTTCAGAAAATAACCAGGATAAATCCATAATGACGACCCCTTCTTAGCCAGACATTGGCACAGTCCGGGTCACAAAGCTGGCTGAGGTTAGAAAATATCATAGGCCCGGGGTGGGATATAAAGTTTATGTTCACAGTTTTATAAACTGTGACTAAGAGCAGAACTTCACTCTCCTTTTTGATTTAACCGAAAAATGACAAACTCAGCCCGCCCCCACCCTTTGTTTTGTCAAAAATACCTTTTTTGTTTCTTAACATCCAGAAATTATGTATCCCCAGCTGCCCACAGTCTGTCAGGATGCCCTGAAGCTTCAAATGACAACATATACCCTTACATATACCCAGTAAAGTGACTGGCCTCAGGTGATACAGAAAGATAAAACAAATTATCTTACATAAGTTGTTCCTATTTATCTGCAGTCTTCTCTTCACTACATCCATTCAAAGCTTGTCTGAGCATTTAACGAAAAAGGGGGCGGAGAGCTGACGTTACACGCTGAAGAGCTCAGTTATGGGATAGCTCTGAGAGCTGATTGGAGGAGAGGGAAGTGACCCCCCCCCCAACACAGGAACAGAGCTGAGGCTGTCAGTCAGCTGGAGCTCTCTCCTGTCACCTTTTTCTCTTGGTGTCAGGAAAACTGGTCAGAAATTGTTCATGCTAATAGCAGCAGAATGCAGCAGGAAACATAAATGACACTTCTGCTCCTTTCACGCCGGGGCCGCCCGAGCATTAGCGGTAAAACACCGCTAATTTTCGGTGTTTTACCGCTCATTATAGCGGCGCTATGGTGCCGCTATTCAGGCGGTGCGCTTTTAGCCCCCCGCAAGGGGTTTAACAGGGGCTAAAAGTGCCGATTTGCGGCGCTCCCGAAGTGGTGTTCACCGCTTCAGGAGCGCTGCCCCATTGTTTTTACCTTCCCGCAAGCGCACTGTCCCAGTGTGAAAGCACTGGGGCTTTCACACTGGGGTGTATTGGGGGGGGGGGAGTTTTTCAGGCGCTTTTTAGTTGCTATTTTTAGCGCAAAAGTGCCTGAAAAACGCCTTTGTGTGAAAGGGGTCTTAGTGCTCTTAATTGAGACAAGCACACACTACAGAATGTTATGCTTTGTTCATATTTCACGTCTGAGGTTTACAACCACTTTCATGGCAATCTGCAATAGAATTGTATGTGCCGCATCATTAGGGAACCCGGGAGCAAGGAAGAAAGATGGTGGCGTGGGATTGGACTTGTAGAAGAGCGACCCATGCTGGATCTGTTAAGCTTGTGAGTAGGGAAGGGCTCAGGCATGATCGGATCCTAGCCCCAACCCATCTGAGCAATCTCACCAGGAAGCCCTCACTGCACACCGCCAATCATAGGCAGTGAGATATTTCCCAACCCGCGGCTGCACATACACATGCTGCTTATGATTGGCGCTGTGCAGTGAGGGCTTCCTAGCGGGAAAACAGCACCATTTTAAAATGCATGGTACTGCATTTGCAAGGCGCATCCTTTAACAATGAATAGCACTGTCAAGCATCTAAAAAAGGCCAGTGTGTTTTGTGTGTTGCTAGAAAGCGGGCAATTTTGCGTGCATTTCCACAATGCACTGGTGCAAACAAAGCCTTAACCACTTCTCACAAGTGAACGTCATATGACATCCTGGACTTTGAGTGGTGATATCTGAATGATGCCTGCAGCTACAGGCACCATTCAGATATCGTTTTTTTCTGCTGGTGATTCTGTGCAAGATAAAAGTGGTCTCCTTGGCAGATTCACCGCGAGATCAATTTTATCAGCGGCGGGAGAGATGCCCACATCCCTCCCGCCGTTTTCTTGTCATCTCCGCTGCTTACCGCACCCGCGGCGGTAGCGGCGGAGATGATTGGGTCCGTTCCCCCCCAGTGTCTGTGAGCCGATTGAGCGGAAGATGCCGCCCACTCGGCTCAATAACATTTCAGGGCGGAAGCGACGTCACAAGTCACTTCTGCCCAATGCTCTTAAAGAAGACATTTATTTTTTTTGCATTTAAATGTAAATATGAGATGTGAGGTCTTTTTGACCTCATATTTAAAAGGTCCTGGCATGCTTTTTTCTATTACAAGGAATGTTTACATTTCTTGTAATAGGAATAAAAGTGATCAAATTTCCCGCCTGCATAGGAAAACGGTGTTCAAACCACACATGTGAGGTATCGCCACGATCATTGGAGTGAGAGCAATAATTTTAGCACTAGACCTCCTCTGTAACTCAAAACTGGTAACCTGTAGAAATTTTTAACCGTCGCCGATAGAGATTTTTAAGTGCCAAAGTTTGTCGCCATTCCACGAGCGGGCGCAATTTTGAATCATGACATGTTGGTAATTAATTTACTCGGCATAACATTATCTTTTACAATATGGAAAAAAATTGGCCTAACTTTACTGCTGTCTTATTTTTTAACTTCAAAAAAACTGCGCTTGTACGACCACTGGGCAAATGCGGTGCGACAAACGACTGCCATTTTATTCTCTAGGGTGTTAGGAAAAAAAAGAATATATAATGTTTGGGGGTTTTAAGTAATTTTATAGCAAAAAAAATGGTTTTAACTTGTGAATACCAAGTCCAAAAAATAGGCCCGGTATGGAAGTGGTTAAAGACAGGAGGTAATGGGTACATTAGCTGTATTTTTTTGGGGGGTGGGGGGGTAGAGTTCCTTTTTAAAGAAGAACTCCGGGGTGGCAACAAAAATGATTAGTACA
>BLSH010206247.1:730117-751116 GCA_018402905.1 Glandirana rugosa
CAGACAGTGCGGAGGATACTCCAATATCCTCCGTCCCGTCTGGTCCCCAGAGGAGGGGAGATAGGCGAGGGGTTAAAATTACTCGTGATACCAGTAACATTCGCGGGGAGGAGTGTCACTGTACAAGAGTTACATGGGTGGGTGTAAGTGATGTCAAAGGGAACCGTACTACCCTTCACATCAAAGATTTGTGACATCTCACTCTTCCCGTCCTACGTTAGGGACGTAAAAGTGGAGGAGTAACCCGACCGTTTTTTGACCGTAAAAAACTTACACTACTACAGTACTTATAACATAATCTGAAAAGGGGATTTGACATTCATTATATAAATATTTGGACAAATAACGAAATATGTCCATCCACATGATTAGTAAAAACAAAGGTGGTAGAGTTCCTTTTTAAAGAAGAACTCCTGGGTGGAAACAAAAATGATTAGTACACCTACCTGTATAAAGCAATAAACAGGTTTATAAATATATTACTTACAGTTTAGGGGAAAAGTCTAATACAATATTCATGACATCATCACATTCAAAAAATGCCAGTTTTTTGCCAGCCCAATGAGGAGGTGAAAATGCAGGGATTGCATCCTGCCCTTCTCACTCTACAGTGTTTAGAAACTACACTTCCCATCATGCCAAGGGAAACTGTAGTGAATGTGGGTGGGTACATTGAGAACATGTCACTGTGAGGAGGGGCGCTTACAATGACCATAGTGCTCATTAAAATTGGGGAGCGGATAGAGGGGAGGAGACCCCTGGTCTGCCCTGCCTCCTATAACCTCATAGGAGGCGTGACAGACCAGGAGTCCCCTGGGTTGTCATTCTAATGATGCTGCATCAGTGGGCGGTTCAGACCGACAATCTGAGACTCCCAGGTCCGCCCACTATAGCGAGGGGGAACAGAATTTTGTCACCACTCAGTGTAAAAGAACTGCAGCAGAATGTGACAAGACCAGTGGCCAAGGAAATACACGGCATAGTGGCCTCCGATTTTACAAGACGGATATCATAGGTAAG
Source organism: Glandirana rugosa (assembly GCA_018402905.1). NCBI lineage: Eukaryota > Metazoa > Chordata > Amphibia > Anura > Ranidae > Glandirana > Glandirana rugosa. Next base: position 731,138 of record BLSH010206247.1, read on the forward strand.
GCATCATAGGAAGCCTGGGGTTTAAATAATGCACTATTATTTTAATTTTTTTCCCTCTGCTTTCACCTGGTGACCTAGCCAGTAACACACCTCCTGTATTAGGCCCCTTTCACACTGGGACCGCCCGAGCGTCAGCGGTAAACCGCCGCTAATTTAGCGGCAATCTACCACTGTAATAGCAGCGCTATGGCACCGCTATTCAAGTGGCAGCAGGGCACTTTTAACCCCCCACAAGGGGTTAACCACTTCAGCCCCGGAAGGATTTCCCACGTTAAGACCAGAGCACTTTTTGCGATTCAGCACTGTGTCGCTTTAACTGACAATTGTGCGGTCGTGCGACGTCGTACCCAAATGAAATTTGCGTCTTTTTTTTCCCACAAATAGAGCTCTCTTTTGGTGGCATTTGATCACCTCTGCGTCATTTCTGATCCCCGCTATAAACAAAAAAAGTGACAATTTTGCAAATAAAACAGTTTTTCTTACTTTTTGCTAAAATACAAATCCAAAAAAATAATAAAAAAACATTTTTTTCCATCGGTTCGGCCGATTTATATTCTTCCTCATATTTTTGGTTTGCGCAAAAGTGGCCGCGTTTACGGATGATGAGAATTCATTTCTGGGGTTTTTATTTATTTATTTATTTACTAGTAATGGCGGCGATCTGTAGTTTTTAGCGGTACTGTGATATTGCAGCGGACATGTCTGACCATTTTGACACTTTTTTGGGACCAATGACATTTATACAGTGATCAGAATCTAGGGGTTAACTGTGTTCCCTAGGCATGTTCTAACTGTGGGGGGGCTGGGCTGTTTTGGGCATAAGAGATCTAATTGATCCCAGTGGCAGGGATCAGTAGATCTCCTATGTCCCCACTGACAGAGCGGGGAACTGCCGTGTTTACATTGGCGGTTCCCCGTTGTTTTCCTGTGGCCGCTCATCGCGGCTCACTGGTGAACATCGGGTCCGCCCGAGCCGCGGGCACACTCCTCCGGAGTACGGCGCGCACACGCCCCCTAGCAGCCACTCCGCAAATCGCCGTTTATTTATGCCGATTCGCGGGACGCATCGACACTGCCGCAGTAAACATACTGCGTGCGGTGTGGAAGCGGTTAAAGTGCCGGCGCTCCCGGAGCGGTGTAAAGGGCACACTGGGTTTAATGGGGAGACACTTTACAGGTGCTGTTTTAGCTAAATCACACCTATAAAGTGATTCAGTGTGAAAGGGGCCTTAGAGTGCCCCCAATCTGGATGAAGGAGCACAGGCGGTACCTCTGGACAGCAGCCTTGTCAGTCTGGGGAAGGGGAGTGTTAGATGTATTTGCAGATTTAGATACACTGACAAATTAAAGCCAAACTCCAGCTCACGTTTTTTAAGCAGTTACAGCAGTTTTCGTTCCTTTTGGAATAAAGGTTTTATATAAATAAATAAAAGCTGATCATTGTAAGCACAGCCTCAATGGTAAATGGTTTGTTTCAACTCTCCAACTGCCATATCTGCAGGCTTGTTCTTTTGAACTACAGACTTACTGGTAGTAACACCAGGTGAAAATAAAAGAAAGAAAGCCTAAAAAAGAAAACAAATGCAGCCATTACATCTAAGAACTGGTAAACATAATAGTTTGCTTTTGGGTTTAATACTGCTTTAAGGGCTTGTTTACACCAGACGCTGGAACATGTTTTATGATATGCAAGAAAATGAACGTATTTCAATGAGAATGTAGAACTACGTGCTGAATGTGGGGACTGTGGTGTACATGATCCTTGAAAGAGAATAAAAACTCTCACCTAAAATAAATTGTGAAAGCCAGGACATATTATCTGCCTTTTTACAAAATTGCAGCCTAGGAGGACGGGTCGCTTCAGAGGCTCAAGTTACTAACATGTGACATCTTCATACGACACTGGGAGGAAATTTGCTCTGCAAAACACTAAACAGACACGACACAGGTAAGGTATTATATGGTCGGTGAGCCTCTATGGAACAATTCATGGGGAGGCATTGATGTCAGAAGAAGAGGTATGAGGCCTGGAGGCTTTACACTCATGTGACCTTCTTATGGTGAGAAGTCCATATTCAAAAGTAAGTAAAAGTGTTAATGCTAAAGAGGAGATGGAGGAAAAACATGAGATTTCACTTGGAGTTTTTTATGGAATGGTTTTAGTATGATCCAATATAAGAGGTACTGTAGCTCAAACTGCTAAAGACCTTAATGCTAGTTCCGATAGAAAGGTATCAGAACCCTCATTGCGTATATGGTCCTGCAGACCGGTGTCCACAGCCAAAAGTGCCTACAATGGGCAAGCAAGTATCAGAACTGGACCACAGAGCAATGGAACGAAGGTGGCCTAGTCTGAGGAATTTAAGAATGGTTTGAAGAATACAAGTTTAAGGTGTTGGCTTGGCCTTGAAAATTCTACAGATTGCAATCCAATCCAGTATCTGTCGGATGTGCGCGAAAAACAAGCCTGATCCATGGAGGCCCCACCTCACCACTTACAGGAATTAAAGGATCTGCTACTGACGGCTTGGTGCCAGATATCACAGAGTACCTTCAGAGGTCTATTGGAGTTCATTCCTCGACAGGTTATGGTGGGTGGTCAAAATGTTATGACTAATCGGTGTTTATGTATTTATTTCATGATACCAGTATTTTCATTTAAATATTAATACTATGTGTTTAAGCAATGACATATGACATAAGTGTTGGTGATGTCACTGCATGCAGCAGCTTAAGTTCATACGCACACAAGTGTTAGGTGTTCAACGAAAAAACTTTGGTGTATAAATATACATAAACATTAAAGTGGTTGTCAACCTGTGACAACCACTTTAACCTACAGGTAAGCCTAGAATAAGGCTTACCTGTAGGTGCCTTGAATATCTCCCAAACCTGTACGGTTTAGGAGATATACAGTACTCTGTGCCGTTTCTTCACTGAGATCGTGCCGTGACTGGCAGCTCCTGCACACATGCGCGGGAGTGACATCACGAGACTCTGGCCAGTCACAGAGCCGGAGAACGCGGCCCAGGAAGGAAGAGGGGCTGAAGATGGATGCTGCCAGCACAGCGGACATTGCTGGACATCACTGGCTTCATTTGCAGGTAAGTGGCTCATAATGTGCTAGTATGCGATGCATAGTAGCCCATTATGCTTCTACTTTGCAGGGGAATGTAAAGGAAGTAAACCCAATCAGGGTTTACTTCCTCTTTAATTGGGGTAAAGATTGGTATAGTTAAAAAAATATATATATATCTAGACTTTTAGCCCTCATACACACAGACGTTTTTTACAGCTGCGTTTTTGAGCGTTTTTGTTTTTTTTGCAGCCCTCCATGTTATTCAATGGCCCCATACAAACATTGACATTTTTGAGCTGTAGATAGCGTCTGTGTTTGTGAGCTGAAAGCAGAACCCACGACAAGCGCATTCTGAAGCTGCAGCGTTAGAGCGTTTTTGGCGCTGAGCCGGCATAACGCTCACTAACGTGCATTAACACCGTAGCGACGTAACCAGCATTTTTAGCATCAGCATTTCAGGTTCAAAAATAGCAGAGGAATGTTTTATTAAACAAAATGCGACGTAGCACTAACGCGCATTAACGCCGATGCAAAACGCAGACAAAATCGCGTTTTTGACGCCGATTTTTTCCTGATGTCGGTCCCAACGTTACAGCTTGTTTTGTTAATACGCCCATGTGTATCGGGCCTTAGAACTACATGTAGATTTTTTGCATTCCATGTTTCTAACCACAGTACAGGAACAGTAGAAATATATTGTTTTCCATGATAACAGGTGTGTTGCTGCAGTACATTAAAAAAATCTACTGCTCGCAGAGACTTTATTGCATTTTAATCTTCATTTGAAGCACTGCGAGCAACAAAAAGACATTGTGTTGTGATTGTTTAAGGGCATGCTACAGTAAAATTAAAATGACGAAGCAATATAAAAGGAGTCCAAAAGAAAACATAAATGCCAACACAACCTTGCTAGCAGACTTTCTACAAGTTTCAAATAGTGCTGCAGTCAGTGTTTCAGAGCTATTGGAAAAGTGCTATGATTAGTGTTTAGAATCCTCAAATTTGAGATAAAATGTGCTTTAAGGCCTTCAAAAAAGCTTTGCAAATGCCTTGTAGCATCTTGCTCTTGTATAATATGAAGCCCATAGGTACAAGTTCTAAAAGAAACTTGTACAGTGAGAAATATGTGGACTCCTATTGTTGCCATTGAACTGGAAAGAGCATGCAGCCAGAGAAATAGCTCATAATCGCCACTTGCTTTGGGTCTGAAAGCATCACAGCCATTGGGTTAGCATGACACCAAGCAACCAGCACTTTCAAAGGGAGGCTAGCAATGGCCACCTACATATTTCTTAGTAAACATTTACAATTTGCATGAATCTGTTTTGCAAGCACCAATTTTACGTGCAGCTCACACTGCTGCAACCCCAAGGTCGTGCGACTTCCAGTGCAACCTTGCATTGCAAGTTGATGTCACTTCAATGTGACTGATGTTTTGCAACTTTGGCAAATCATAAGGCCTCATGCACACAGGGCATTTTAAAAACACCAGCTTTACAGCAGCACTAAAAACGCACGTTTTGCCGTGTTTTACCAATAGCGTTTTGCCATGTTTTTTGGCATTCTTTCATTAAAAACACTCCCTATAATGTAAAAACACCTAAAAACGTCAAGCACCGCCTGACGCGATTAGTTGCGTTTTTGACGTTTTCCGTTTTAACTGCTCCTGGAAGCACAGGCTGTTGTTTTTTTATACTGCTCCTAAACGCTTATTCCTCCAAACGCCTCTGACAGTTTACGTATGCATGGATACATAAGCTAACATGGAGGGGCTTTTAGAAGCAGTTAAAAAATATGTCAAATGCCCCTAACAGGAGCTGTAAAAACGCCCTGTGTGCATGAGGCCTAATAATATAAGGGGGTTGATTTACTAAAGGCAAATATACTGTGCACTGCAAGTGCACTTGCTTTAGATCTTTGTAAATGAGGGGAAGCTCAGCTGATTTCTATCACTCAATCGTGCAAGTAAATATGCTTTTTTTTTTTTTCCTTGCATGGGATTGGGTATTCTTTGCAAAGTGAAGCATCATTTCATTTACTAAGCTCTGGAGCAACTGCACTTGCAGTGCATAGTCTATCTGCATTTAGAAAATTAACTCCAGAGTGTGAAACTTTGCAGTCTATGGCACTCATGTCGCAAGGAAGGTGCAGGAAAGTAGTGCAGAAACTATTTGTTTTGTTGCTGTGACTTGAGTTGCAGCAATAAAGATGGCACCCATTGACATGAATGTGTTTTGACTTGTCATTCGACTTTGTGTTGCACGTCACAGCAAGTTGCATGAGAAGTTGCAGCAGTGTGAACCATTGCCAAATATGCTTTGTACCAGAAACATAATTTTAGAGCCTTTAACCCCTTCAGATCCGCGCTATTGCCGAAGTACGGCTCCAGCGCGGATCTGAATTTCCGGGACGTCGTCCCCTGTGCACGTTCCCGGCGCGCACTCACAGGCTGTGGAGGTGCGCACACCCGGCCGCCGTATGCTCCGCCCGAGACCCGCGATCGCCTGTCAGAGCTGCAGAAAGGGGAACCGCCGATGTAAACACGGCGGTTCTCTGTTCTGTGACAGGGAACATTGACAGATCTACTGATCCTTGTCACTGGGATCAGTTAGATCTGTTATGCCCCGGCCAGCCCTGCCCCCCCCCCACAGTTAGAACACATGCAGGGAACACAGTTAACCCCTTCATTGCCTCCTTAGTGTTAACCCCTTCACTGCCAATGACATTTATACAGTAATCAGTGGATATTTAAATTTCTGATCGCTGTATAAATGTCATCGGTCCCAAAAAAGTGTCAAAAATGTCCGACATGTTCGCCCCAATATCGCAGTCCCGATAAAAATCACAGATCGCCGCCATTACTAGTAAAACATAAAAAAATAATAAAAAACAACATAAATCAATTCCCATAGTTTGTAGATGCGATAACTTTTGTGCAAACCAATCAATATACGCTAATTGCGATTTTTTTTTTGTATTATATCATAAAGTAAAAAATATTGTTCTTTTTTCAAAATCGTCGCTCTTTGTTTATAGCGCAAAAAATAAAAATCGCAGAGGTGATCAAATACCACCAAAAGAAAGCTCTATTTGTGGGGAAAAAATGATAAAAATGTTGTTTGGGTACAACGTCGCACGGCCGCGCAATTGTCATTCAAAATGCGACAGCGCTGAAAGCCAAAAATTGGTCTGGGCAGGAGGTGGGTTTAAGTGCCCAGTAAGCAAGTGGTTAAAATAAAGGAGCACATCACAGTAATAGATTAGTACTTAGAATGAGTTATTCGCTACATTACTTTGCAGATGGAAGAATACATTTTGGTTACCATTATGGGAATGAAATTCTGTCAGTATTACTCCAATCTACCCCACCCTTACTGGCCAGGTATCCAGGACCCCTTGTGAATTCCGGATTGTAGTGTAGGTGAGATATACCCAAATATACCAACTGCAGGTTTCTTACTGTCATTCACATACAGAAACTATTAGATTGCCTGTGCTAAGTTTGATTGGATTTAGGATAGGCATACATGTTACGAATTCTCCTGTTCAGACCATTGGGCTTCAGAGAGATTAATAAGATCCTCCATCCATGGTAAACAGCGTGGATGGAAGAAAGGCCCTTGTCGACTTGCACTATATTACCAAAAGTATTGGGACGCCTGCCTTTACACGCACATGAACTTTAATGACATCCCAGGCCTAGTCCGTAGGGTTCAATATTGAGGTGGCCCACCTTTTGCAGCTATAACAGCTTGAACTCTTCTGGGAAGGCTGTCTACAAGGTTTAGGAGTGTGTCTATGGGAATGTTTGACCATTCTTCCAAAAGCGCATTTGTGAGGGCAGGCACTGATGTGGATGAGAAGGCCTGGCTCGCAGTCTCTGCTGTAATTCATCCCAAAGGTGTTCTGTCGGGTTGAGGTCAGGACTCTGGGCAGGCCAGTCATGTTCCTCCACCCCAAACTCGCTCATCCATGTCTTTATGGGCCTTGCTTTGTGCACTGGTCCAAATCATTTGGTGGAGGGGGGATTATGGTGTGGGGTTGTCTTTCAGGGGTTGGGCTTGGCCCCTTAGTTTCAGTGAAGGGAGCTCCTAAGGTGTCAGCATACCAAGACATTTTGGACAATTTCATGCTCCCAACTTTGTGGGAACCATTTGGGGATGGCCCCTTCCTGTTCCAACATAACTGCGCACCAGTGCACAAAGCCATAAGTCCATAAGGACATAGATGAGCAAGTTTGGGGTGGAGGAACTTGACTGGCCTGCACAGAGTCCTGACCTCAACCTGATAGAACACCTTTGGGGGGAATTAGAGCGGAGACTGCGAGCCAGGCCTTCTCATCCAACATCAGTGCCTGACCTCACAAATGTGCTTCTGGAAGAATGGTCAAACATTCCCACAGACACACTCCTAAACCTTGTGGGCGGCCTTCCCAGAAGAGTTGAAGCTGTTATAGCTGCAAAGGGTGGGCCAACTTAATATTGAACCCTATGGACGAAGACTGGGATGCCATTAATGTTCATGTGTGTGTAATGGCAGGCATCCCCAATACTTTTGGCAATATAGTGCATGTATTCTGATAGCCACTACCCCCATGGCTGTCAACACACCTGAACAGTACCTACACCTAATAGGTAGCAGTCACTAATAGGCAAACAATTTTCCACCCAGCTTCTCGGATTTTGAAGATTGAAGTTTGTCAAGTTGTATGTTGCAGACAGGACCACCCATGGCTCATTTCAGTCCATTCAACAGGAATCAGCCAAAATCTGAGCTATGCATGGCCTATATTAGAGGTTAGAATCAGACTGGTGATACTGCAAGCAGAAAGAGAGAGAGGCGATTTGCAGTTGGCTGCATAAACCAGGATGAAAGTAATCTGGGTGGACTTGGTCTTTAGCATACTTGCTTCTCTCTGCGGCCTGGAATTACTCTATAAAAAATAATTTATCCCCAGCTATCATCAATGCACCAAGTTGTGACCCCCTGGTCCTTCACACTACAAAAGAGCTGCAGGCTTTCATATACAGTATGTTTCAGGTAAGTAAATGTTTTGCTATGGCTAAATCAATGGTTAACAGTTCCAGAAATCCATCAAGTGCAGAGGGCTGACAAGGACACACTGCAGAACCGGCAGACTATTGCACTTACTTATCCCTCCACTGCAACTTTGTCATCTCATGTTATTAAAGCCCATCAAGCTCATATTTTAGCCCTGGGATAACCACAGGCAAGTCAATTTTTTGGAAGTAATTATCGCTGCTATGTACAATAAAAGTTAATTGGACATAATTGAACTGAAGCCCTAATTTGAATGAAACAGTCGCTGGCAAGGTGCCATTCCCTGCAAACGAAACTGCTCCTGATAATTTGCGGACAAACAAGAACTGACTCTTGCGGTTAACTCCGCCACATGACAGCGTGCAGCTTTGCTAATTCCTAGCCCAGCATGCCAAGATGCAAGAGCTCAGATGACTGCTTCCTAAGACCAGGAAACCTGACTTCACTAGCTGCCAGCTGAAATACAACCACTAATTGTACTAAAGGAAAATGACTACGAGAGACTGGTACTCCAAAAAAAAGTTATCAGAAGAATTCAATATTAAAAGGACCACTAAACCCTGCTGACACCGCTAAAGAACAGCAGAAAAATAAAACTACACTTCAGCACCCACAGCTGCTTATCCCATATGGACAAGAACAATTGTTACATTTTAGCTATGGGCCTACTGATTCAGCAGAGACGTTGTCATTACCTAAAATAACAAAGTGATTCTTTTTTTTTTTTTTTTCGGGGGAGGAAGCGATTATTTTAAAACAACTAGGGCAAAGGTTCCCACCCTGGGGTCACGCAAAAAAAAAAAAAATCAGTAATGGTGCCACACTGCATCATATGTTTCCACTGTGCAGGTACCTGGCTGCATGGTGCCATTGGTTTTTTGGTGCTGGCAGCTAACTCGCTTGCAGTAAATAAATGCATAATGCTGATCCAGGGTGGTTGCAATCAGTGTCCGTTTTGAGAGCTTCTCGCTCATCCTCTTGCTGACCTCTCCATTCTACCAATAGTTATAACCCATGGCCTTAAAAAACGTAGACAAAAAGATGTGATGCTATTATGGATGCTGCTGAATTTATGGCGATGGGCTGCTAAGGGGTACACACACACAATAAGGGGTACATTTATCAAGCAGGGGTTGTATGTGTAATGTGTGTATATATGTCTATATATATATATATATATATATATATATATATAAATAAATAAAATATCTACTGCAGGCAAATATATGACTGTCATTTAAAATACGTGAACCAGAATGATTCACCTACAATTAATATTTTGAATTTACTGCTTTTTAAATATGCAGATACAAAGTTCAAATGTTATTCTATAATTTGTTCTGTTCATTAAAACACTACATTATGCTTAACAATGCTAAATAGACCATAGAAATATTTTTTTAAACAAATATTTACCTATTAGTCTTTATTTCTCACATATTGGTATCTTTTTGCATTATTTTATGTCCATACCATATTGCAGCAATTTCTGCCCTCCACATGGAGATAGTGAGAAGCCATCGATATTTTATTGAGCACTTGAGGCCACACCACTGTGTACAGTTATATCGTTAATAACCCAGGGTACTGGAACACCAAATGGTAAGCCTGTGATTCTGCACATCACTGATTCTCAAGTCTATTGGAAGTGTGACAATGCAAAGAACAAAAACCATACTAAGGTTAGTTGCGCAGATTAGAGTAATAGTAGGCTGCAATTCCATCCAAAGTCCCTCTAAATCAGCCACTCTCAACTAGGGTTCCTCCAGAGGTTCCTTGAACTGTGGCTGATTGCCCATTTAAAGGTCCAAGGCCAACAGTCACCTGGCAATCAACAGCGTGGCACCAGCAATGATCATTTTAGCTGTCTGAAGCGGGGAATTCTTCCTACTGATCACCAATGTAAGGAGCATTTTCCTACTAAACCCTTTTGAATTGGTTTTACCAGGGCTTCCCAGAGACCTAAAAATTATTTCAAGGGTTCCTCTGGGGTAAAAACGTTGAGAGGATGCTCTGAATGAATTGAATAAAGTCAAATTAAGGGAATTAAAATAAATTAGGGGTCTTTTTGACTACAGTATAGTTGGCACTGTTTACTGGATAGCAGCAAAAGGAATATTTTACTCGTTATGTGAAGTTGCTGTTTAAAGCAGTACTCTGCACATTTAAAGTGGTTTTATCCCCCCCAACTGTCATTTTTGCCTACAGGTAAGCCTATAATAAGACTTACCTGTAGGTAAAAAGAATATCGGCGCATGCACAGTGAAGTCCTGGCGAAGGCCTGGTGTATCGCGCTGGACCTTGCTGGAAAGGAGGGCTCCTGGGCGCATGCATGGGAGTGACGTCTCACTGCTCCAGAGACTCACAGCGCCGGAGCCATGAACCCGGAAGGAACCCCCGAGGGAAGATGTCAGCTCCCTCAGCTGGGACCAAGCGACCCTGTCGGTCGTTCTGAGGTATTTCATAATGAGCTAGTATGCGGGGCATACTAGCTCATTATGCCTTTGCCTTATACATTTAAACTGCTTTAACTAAATGGTAGGAAAACTGCACTTGGTGCTCAGCCTTCACAAACTCAAACCACCATAGCTGCACTAACAAAATATGTAATACCAGTGTTGAACCAAGATTAAAGTGAATACAAGTGTTGCACTAACACAGCTAGTAACTACTACTACAACTACTAACAGATGTTTATTATGGTTTAAGTCCTCACTGGGGAGGATTTACCTTCACTTCCTGTTTGCGGTCATTGACACATGAGATCCTTCCAATGGGAACATATAGAGCAGGAACACTAAATGAAGAAGGGTTAGAAACATTTTGTTTTCTGAGTTCCTGCTTGGAAAATACTTTCCTGTTCTAACGACCACTGTCATTGCAACAGGAAATGAGGGAACATCTACTCAAAGGAGATCAATAAAGCAATACAAAACGAAAAAGAGATTTCAACCCTTGCTAGCGCTATAAAAGTGTTTTAAGGCTGTATGTATCCCCACTTTTGCCTACATCTGCACCAACGAAAAATACATTTGAATGTATATCCCTCCCAATGGGGGCCCAGATAGCAAGACATATCCAACAGATTTTATAACTTGCTCCCACTGAAATTGTAAACTAAAGGAAACATTTTTGGCTGGGATTCCATTTTTATGTTTAGTAAAATCAGTGAAAACGTGATCTGTCCTCAATTTTCAGCAATCTAAATCCATAAACATCCATATCCTATTAACTAATGCTGAATGGTTGCTAAATTAAGTCTGGTTCCACTGAAAAGTAGAACTGGCAGTTACTTCTGCATGGGAAGCCAAGCATTCGGGAACCAAGGGGAGAAGAGCCAGAGAAAATGGCCTGTGTTAGAAGATACAGTTGCTGACGTAACCTTGTAAATCAAGCGGACATCCCATGAGTCTGCATTGTGCTTAGTATACCAGATTAGGTAAAGGCTTTGCATAGGATTGAACAAAAACATAGGAAGGCAAGCTCTAGAAAAGACTATAAACCAATGAAATTAAAAAGAGCTCTTGCAAATTGTTTTATGATTATGAGCTATAAATCTGATCTCCCTAGATTTCCACTTAACACTGTCCGCAGAAAGCACATTCGGCTTACCGCTGAAGAAAGTTCACCTGAAAGTCACAGAGTGCTGTCCTTTCAGGCCATTAGACAGTAATCTTGCTGAAAACTTCTTAGTCATTTAAATAATGTTGGCTTCAGCTATTTCACGTTAATCCCTGCTGGGCATTTTCTGTATTATGTGAAGCTGGGAAGAAGGTTGGCAAAAAGACAGAAGCAGTTTCTTAAAACAGGGAATGACAAAATAAGCCCAATACATGTATATGCAGTACACTCTGAGCTCACATAGTTAAAGATCTGTAATTCAATGTGTCCCTCAACCTACTCCACTCACTCAAAGAAAAAAGATAAATCAAATGAAGATAACCATAGACTATGTGTCTGTAAGACATACGCTATCACAAACAAATTCCCCCATCTGCTCTAGGTATTCAGTTTAGTACTAAGCAGTAATAGAAGTATCAAAACTTCATAGAGGGGTGGGTGCTGTGCCTGTCAATGAACATGGAGAAATGAATTTTACGGCGAGTACAAAAATACTATTTTCTCCTTAGTTCATTGACGAGCACAGCGCCTCCTTTAATCTTGATCATTGGGACATCCAAAAGCAGTGCAAAAATAAAATAAGGGTAGGGAAAATAACCCAGGGATAACCACAAGAGCCCTAACCAGGACACAGGAACCTTAACTGGGTCACAGGAGCCCCATCTGAAAAATAAAAATTTGAAAGAAAAAACACCCCTCAAGTGGAAACAGCCCCTCTTAAACAGCAGCCTGTAAAACTTTGCGGCCAAAATATCTACTTGGTAGAATTTGGTGAAAGTATGCACCGACGACCAAGTGGCCACCTTGCACACCTGTGATATTGACGCTTGATGACGGAAGGCCCAAGAAGTACGAAGTGCCCGAGTAGTATGCGCCGTGACAGGAAGAGGAGGAACCCGACCTTTAATAGAATAGGCCTGAGTCACTGTCTGCCTGATCCATCTGAAGATGGTAGCCAAAGATGCGGCCAGCCCTTTCCTTGGTCCTTGTGTAACCACAAAAAGCTAGTCTGACCTCCAAAAGGACTCCATGGCTACCAGATACACCCAAATCGCACAAACCACATCCAAGGTATGCAAAGCAAATTCCTTAGGATGAGCTGGCTTGGGACACCAGGAAGGCAACACAATGTCCTCATTCAAATGGAAGTCCGAGACCATTTTAGGTAGGAGCGATGGACAGGGACGAAGAACCACCGTGTCTCTGTGGACCACTAAATAGGGAGCACAACAAGATAATGCCGCCAACTCCGACACCCTATGGGCAGATGTAATAGCCACCAAGAATGCCACCTTCTGGGACAACGTAAATAAGGGAATCTCCCGAATATTCTCGAACGGAGGTTTCTGGAGAACTGAGAGTACCAAGTTCAAATCCCATGGCGGCAAAAGAGACCGTACAGATGGAGCCACGTGTTGGACTCCTTGAATGAGGTTAGGAACTAATGAGTGCGTGGCTAGGGGTCACTGAAAGAAGATTGCCAAGGCAGAAACCTGGCACTTCATTGTACTCAAGGCTAACCTTTGCTCAATGCCCCGTTGAAGAAAGGCCCAGATCTGAGCTATAGAAAAGGAGTGAGGATGAGCGCCAATCGACTCACACCAAGAAATGTACATTTTTCACATACAGTGGTATATCTTGCTAGAAGTTGACTTCCTCGCCTTCAACATAGTAGGGATCACTGACCCCGGCAAACCTCTATACCTCAGTACCTGGCTTTCAATAGCTAAGCGATTAAAACCAGCGACTGAAAAGCAGGATGGAAGCTCAGCCCTTGGGACAACTGGTCCCCTCTGAGAGGCAGCTCTCAAAGGATGCTTACGGCCACCAAAGACCATAAAACTTTCGCCCTTGATCCTTCGCAGGCGCAGTGGAAGAAGAGGAAGGTGTTGACCCCGCAGTGGCATTAGGACGACTGCGGTGTCTACAAGAGGAACCCGTGACCTCGCCACCAACTGCGGTATCATTCTGTGGAGCCGAACCTGCTGAAGGAGCTGCATGCAGGTCTGTACAAGCAGAAGTGTCTTGAAGGTGGATACCACCAGACCCAGAACCTGTATGCAAGTCGGGAAAGAGAACTGTTTATATGACAGCAGCCGGTAAATCACGACCTGTGGTTCCTGACATTTGTCCAGAGGAAGGACCCATCTGGTCAGACCTAGGTAATCCAATTCCCTGGACAGGGATAGGGGGGACCTTAGGTAGTCCTGATGCCACCCGAACCCTTGCAGGAATTATATCCGCACAAGGAGATTCAGGGACCAAAAAACCCGAAATGGACAAACTTTCCCCCACTTTCTGGGTAGCCCCAACAGAATAATTTCATGGATCCTCTTGGCGCTCATGAAGAAGGTCCACAAAGCTGGAAACCAGCAAAGATGTCCCCCCCCCCCCCCCACCCTAGTAATGGGTGAGGGCAGACCTTCATGTTGAAGGGGTCTTGTCTGCGGGATTGGGGAAGCCCGCTCTAGGCTTACCAGACCAAGATTGCTTGGAACCTCCTGAGGAAGACTTGAGAGATCTGTTTCCCTTGTCTGCAGTTGCGGGGCCAAAAGAATTTCTTATGGGCTCAGAAGGCTCACGTTTACAAGGCCCCTTCCCTTTCTTAGACTGTGACAGGAAGGTACTTTTCCCCCCATGACACCCTTAATGATGTCATCCAGGGTAGCCCCAAACAGGTGATTGCCTTGAAAGGACAGATCAATGAGCATTTTCTTAGAGGCTTGATCTGCAAACCAGTTCTTAAGCCATGGCACACGTCTAATCACTACCACTGAAACTGAAAGTTTGGACAGCAGTGGAGTCGCATCCAAAGATGAATCACATACAAACTGCAGCCCTTGGACCAATTGGTCCACCAGATCAACATAAGTAGAGGGAACCTGCTCATTCCCCAGACCTTGACGCAAAAGCTTGGCGCATTCAGTCAGTGTCTAAGACACCAGGGCCGAGGTCAGGATCAGTCACATTGCCGAACCTGTCATAGTGAACATGCTGCGCGCCACAGATATCCGCTTTCCTATTCGCTGGGTCTTTAAAGTAGGGGGCATCCTCTACTGGAATCATGGTTGCTTTACTCAACTTGTAAACAGGAAGGTCCACCACTGGTGAACTGATCCACTTTTTTTTTACAAGTGATTCCTCAAAGGGGTAACGTACTGCAAATCATTTGGGGACCACAAAGGGCGACTTTGATTGTTCCCATTCCTTATAGGTAAACCTATCAAAATAAGGCAGATAAGGGAACACCTTTTGTGCATGAGGTGACTTATGCATACCAAAAGCCACAGCCACGTCCGTGGCCGCACCAGCCACATCGTCTATTTTTAAAGTCTCACGCACCGCAGTAATAAGTGCATTCACCAGCGTTTTTTCACTTGCTGCTGTGACCGTGGAGGATTCATCCTCAGTATCGGACGGGTCAGGGAGCGTGATATTAAGCCCCCCTGGACGGGCCACGTCCCCATCAGCATCAGGCTCAGAATCAGATGAGACAGACTGAGCAGGGGAAGGCGGGGGATGCTTCCTCGTGGACTTTTGCCCACATGCTACTTCCACCCGGGATACAAATGACTCTATGAAAGCCGTCAGAGCAACCATGGGAAGCTGGAGTTCCGCAGGATCTGCCACCTCCATGAGGAGATCAGTGGGGGAGATGTGACCCTGAGGCTCCATAAGGAAAAGGAAGACCCTGTAGTACAAAAGATTTTTTGGCACTACTAAGGGACCCCCCAATGCTCAGGGTACCTATCAGCAGAGAAAGAGATCATAGGGACCCCCAAGGCCTCACCCTACCACTGGAGGAGCGCCACCATTCAGACCCAACAACACCATAGACAGCATCTACTTCATATATCCAGGACAGGACAGGACAGGACAGGAAGAGCAGGGAGAGGAGGAGCCCCAGCATCTCCACAAGGCTCCAGCCATCTCCAGCGTCTCACTAGACTAGGCTGAAAAAGGCTGCCGTGACATCATCGAGCTACACAAACAAGGCCGCCGGCCGGAGACCAGCCAAACCAATGGAAAATGGCCGCAGTGATGTCATCAGACTTCTCCAAGATGGCTGCCGGCCATTTGATATGCTGGAGCATGCTGCCAGGATCCTCTCGGCTGTTATCTCTGCAAAAGGACCCCCCCAAAGGTACTGTACCCCACCAGGCAGGATGGACACTTAAAGGACTCTGGGGCCCCTAAACTGCACTATACCTCACACTGCACTACACAGCAGGGCATGCACCTAGGGATCTCCACTGCCCCTCTGCACTGGAACCCCCCTCCAAACCGCCAGGACCGGACACACAGCATCTTAAAACCTTACAGAAGGGGGAATGGTGGAGGAGACCCCCAGGGTATCTGCCGCCTGTCCTGGGATCCCCACTAGGTCGTGGGAGGGAAGGGGGGGTCCAGCCCAACTGAGGGAAGGAAGGGAGGAGGGAACCCACAAGCAGGCCCGACCATCCATGGAGTGTACCCGCGTCCACCCCAAAACCGGACAAAAGGAGGATCGGGGGGACTGTACTTACCCCTTCCATGGCTGTGGGTATCGCTCCAGACAGGACCCTCACCACTGAAGTGGGGGAGGGCTGTCGCCAGGGGAACGCGATAGGGCTTAGGTAAATTCAAAGGGGGCTGGGGGAAGCTGCACCCAGGTTTTTTTTTTTTATCTAGGTAAAAAAAGCTTCTGCTTTTAAAACCACTTTAGGTTCAAATCTGCCCTTGCTGTGGAATACGGTGTGTTTTGGATTCTCATGATGTACTCAAAAATTTGTACCATATTATGTATCACCAATTCACCCTATTGCTGGTCTAAATAAATAATTTATAGATAACCACAGACTGCAAAGACTACTGCTCCAGCATCTCATGGCAGTCAATTTTGACCCCGATCTTTGCTGCGATCACTTGACCTAGTGTGTTTTTTGTAGCTGAAATTAATATAAGACCCGGTCTTATTTTCAGGAAAACACGGTATGCAGAGCTTCACCAGATGTTTCAATCTCCAGTTTTAGTAAATCAACCTCAGTAAGTCAGTCTTGACTGCAGGGAGACCTCAGACAATACTGGTGACTAGAGATAAGCTTGGGTGTGCTCAGATGCTCTTCTGAACTTGTGTGGCTGAGTCTGCCAAGATGTCACCAAAAATGGACCAATCATCTGCGGCGTGGGCATTCTGCATCTTACAGCCATGCGTATACAAGGGGCGTCTGTATGTGCCTCACCCACAGATATATATAACAATAATTGCAGCGCTCAGTAGTTCTAATAAGTGTATAATTCATACAAAACACCGGTGCAAATAATATTAGTGTCCTCAGCCACAGAAGATTGGCCCATTGTAGGTGACCACTTCCTGATGGGCTTGGAAGAGAATCCGAACATGCCTGAGCTCATCCCTACTGGTGACAAGCCATTTGCCCACTGCTTGCCTATTTTTTCAGCTTAGCTTTCTTACTTATTTCAACTTCTCTAGAACATAACAGAAAGCTGCATAGAGTTTGGAACCTTGTTCCTGGATGCATCAGATAATGATTCACAACATACACAATTCATTTGGAGCTGTCCAACAATTATGTAATCCATTTGCCTGCTTAGTGGAATAAAAACAGTTTGGATAGTTTAGCTTTATCCTATTTTTATATGTAAATTATATTTTATAGATTGGTAAATCTAAAAGAAAAATGTGCAAAAATTGTATGATCAGATTGTATTGTAAAGATTGTAAGGAAAATGTTTTTTAAAAAAACAAACATGTCTATACTTACGTACTCTGTGCAATAAAATTGCACAGCGCGGCCCCGATCCTCCTCTTCTTCTTGGGTCCAGTGCTGGCGCTCCTGGCTCCTCCTCTTTTGCTGGTGCCCTCAATAGGAAGCCAATTCACATGGGGGGCACTAGTGCGGGATCGCTCCTGAGCCCCGCTACTGCGTCTGTTGACACAGACAGCAGGACTCAGCTTCATCCACCACTCCCTCATCGCTGGAGTTGATTGACAGGAGACCCCCGCTGCTATCAATTTGCCCAGGGAGGAGGGGCAAAGCCAGGAGAGCCACAGCTCTTATGCACAGCAGTTGGATTGCGATGGGGTTCAGATAAGTATAAGGGAGGTGAGGGGAGAAGTCTGTGACACAGGTGTTTTTTTTTTACCTTAAATAGAACTAGAGTTAAAACTTTTTTTTTTTTTAATTTGGATAGAGCAAGGGAGGGTTATAACCCCTGTAAGATTTTTTAGTGCCACCTGTATCCCATGGTAGAAGTTTCCCTTCACTTCCTGTCCCATAGCCAAACAGGAAGTGAGAGGAAATCCCTGCAAATTAAGGGAATCTCTTGGGGACCCCAGAGCACCATAGCTAGTGTCTCCATGGGAAGATTTCACCTCTATCACTTTTCTGGGGACAAACCAAATTTTTTTATTTTCTTTAACTTTCAATTTCTATAATAATGGTAAATAGGACAAATAGAGAGAATGAATCTACCTAATGGGGGAAATAAGAACTGTCAGGGGTTCTAATCCCTCTCCACACTATCCAAAATAAAAAAAAAAGTTTTGCCTTTATTTATACTTTAATGCCTAGAATGCAGTAAAAGAAGTACGTGTATTTTTTTTTTAATGCCGAATCATACTTACCTAGGTGGATGCAGCATCTGTCCCCGGGCGGCTCGAGCACCCAGAACCAAGGAATCAGCTGTGTTTGATCGCTCAGTTCTTGGGGCAGAGAGCTGGTGACTGTCCCCCCCAGTCACTGGAATGTTGGGCTGTGGTGGGGGTGGGAGCGACTAGCTCAGGTTCTCAGTTCCCCTGAGGGGCTGAGCCGGGTGGCGGTTCAGGCATGTGGAGGGATCCTGACCATACGGTCAAGATCTTTCCCGAGCCTGGGTCGGGGTCAGCTGACAGTGGGCTTCAGCCTGCTGAAAACAGGTCACAGTAGTGCAGAATGTCCTGTGATTCACAGGATAAGTACAGTGAAATGAGCCTTGGCTGTACTTCTGCTTTATGGAAAAAAAACCTTGAGGCTTTAAAGCCACTTTAAAACTGATTAACCCTGTCTTTTTTTATAACATCTGAAAGAGAAGATATCTCCTTACCACAGTTCCTGCCATCTCACTCGCTACAAAATATGTGCAGTCTCTATCCTGCCGTTGTACTGTTTAACCAATGGGAAAAAAAAAACAAAAAAACAGTGGCAGCGTCTACCACTTGAGTTGTTCAGAGACATAGGAAAAAAGTAGTTGATTTTTTTGTAACATCTACTAAATTTTGAAATATTCTCTTTGAACTCCACATACTGACAGAATGAGTTAAAGCGGAGTTTCACCTAAAAATGGAACTTCCGCTTTAAGCACTCCTCACCCCCTTACATGCCACATTTGGCATGTAATTTTTTTTTTGGGTGGGGGGGGGAGAGCGTGTCCCCAGGTTTCAGAGAGACTTCCTGTCCCCCTTCCGCCTCTGGGCCGCCTAGGCGACTCCTCCTCTCCTCCTAGCAATCTTCTGGGACACGTCACAGGTCCCAGAAGATTGTCTGGCCACTAGGAATGCGCAGCACGACTCGCGCATGCACAGTGGGTGCCCGGCCGTGAAGCCGGGCCGGGTGCCCACGCAAGGAATGCCGGCGCCGCAGGGAGGAGGGGGGAGACGAGCGAGGCTTCGGGAGCAGCCGTCGCTGGACCGGGAGACAGGTAAGTTACTGTTTCTTAAAAGTCAGCAGCTACACTTTTTGTAGCTGTTGACTTTTAATAAACAAAAAAACAAGTGGAACTCCGCTTTAACCACTTCCATACAGGACACTTACACCCCCTTCCTTACCAGACCAATTTTCAGCTTTCAGCACTCTCACACTTTAAATGACAATTACTCAGTCATGCAACACTGCACCCAAACAAAATTTTTATCATTTTTTTCTCACAAATAGAGCTTTCTTTTGGTGGTATATAATCACTGCTGGGTTTTTTATTTTTTTCAATATAAGCGAAAAAGTAGCGAAAATTTTGAAAAAAAAACACTTTTTTTTAGTTTGTATTGAAAAATTTTGCAAAAAAGTAATTTTTCTTCATAAATTTGGGCGATAATTTATACTGCTACATATCTTTGGTAAAAATAACCCAAATTAGTGGATATTATTTATTCTCTGTGAAAGTTATAGAGTCTACAAGCTCTGGTGCCAATCATTGAAAATTGATCACACCCGATGTACTGACCACCTATCTCATTTCTTGA
>BLSH010206247.1:763695-792030 GCA_018402905.1 Glandirana rugosa
ATAGCTAAATTTACACAAATTTGGGTTATTTTTACCAAAGATAGGTAGCAGTAAAGGTTTTGGCCAAAATTTATGGACAAAAATTACTTATTTGCAAAATTTTATCACAGAAACTAAAAAAAATTGTTTTTTTTTCAAAATTTTCGCACTTTTTTCAATTATATCTCAAAAAATAAAAAACCCAGAGCTTCTTAAATACCACCAAAAGAAAGCTCTATTTGTGTGAAAAAAATGACACAAATTTTGTTTGGGTGCAGTGTAGCATGAGAGAGTAATTGAGATTCAAAGTGTGAGAGCGCTGAAAGCTGAAAATTGGTCTGGGCAGGAAGGGGGTATAAACGTCCTGTATTCAAGTGGTTAAAGAAAAATCAAAAAATCAGATTTTTTTTATTTAAATCAGATTTTTTTTATTTAAATCGATTTTTTTGATTTTTATCAAATTTATTTTAATAAAATGCTTTTGAAGTAAAAATCTATCCAAAGATAGTTTTCTATTTAGGATACATTAATAATTTAGTTTATTCAGCATATAATGGAGCTTAGTTATGTAGCATGAGGCTGTATATTCTGCAATATTTAAATTTTTGGTAAACCCATTCAATGAAGCCAAGCTCTGCAAGCTGAGATAACATTCACTGCATTGATGCATTCATACAATGTCACAGTAACCTTGAGATAAAACAAAGTTCAGGAATATTCCTTTATCCCATTGTTTTGCAAATCTATGTACACTACAAACTGTATGATTGAATCGGTTCGGATATCGCTGTTTTACTAACCTGACAGCTTATTATTCTAAATAGGGAACCTTCATTTTGTTTGCAAATATTAAAGATTCTAACTACCAGCAAGAATAAGTCCTTACATTTAAAGAGCACCTGTTATTTCAGATCCATCATGGCAGCGCCTGTTAGCGGGCATCCACTCACCTGCTGCCACATCACCAGCCATCCTATTTAAGTGAATGGGACTGTAGGTGAGTCAACAGCAGGTCAGAGGAGGAGCCGCTGCGGGTCAGAGATGACAGTTGCTCTTTAAAAATTGTGATTTAAATCAAACCTTTCTACTAGTGATTTAAATCAAATCCCACCCTGCTTTAAAGTGGTTCTAAAGCCTAAACATTTTCTACCTTAAAGCGGAAGTATGGCCATCGATTTGATAGTTTCAAAAAACGGTTAACATTCCCGGCATGCCGGAAATGCTAGCCGTCACATTTGCTTGTGCTCTCAACAAAACTGTCAAACCATCCAATGGCTGGTGTCATAACGGATCACATGTGCAGCATCATGGCAGTTACAGAATAAACAGAGGCCAATATGGCAGCTTCCTTGGCAGGAAATGATCGGAGGGTTTACTTCCACTTTAAATGCATTCCTTGATTTATTGCACAAAGCATGCAAGTATAGAGATGTTTGTTATTTTAAAAAAAAACACATCCTTTACAACCACTTTTTCTCAATAAAAATGAAAATTTGCGTACAAATTCAGCTGCCTGTATCTCTGGAGCTACTGGTAACTTGAACGTGTTTTTTTTACTGCTGGTAACCCCTTGCATATGTTTTCATATTTTTCATGTTTAGTCTAAATTGATCAATTTTATTAGAAGGTTTACTTTAAGGACCAGCTCACACCACAAAAATGCACTTCGGATATGTTCTGGATCAGTTTGTGCTTACAGTTCACACCGCATGCAGTTCCAGTGCGTTTTTGATACAATTTGCTATGTTCCAGTACAGTTCTGTGCAGAAAAAAATGCAGCATGCTCTACCTTTTTTCTGCACCAGAAACTGACTGCACTGGTGTGAACTAGAGCCATTGGAATACATGGAAAACACTGTGCATGCATTTTTAGTGCAGAAAAAAAGCTCACTTAACTGCATCTGGTGTGAACTAGCACTAAATGCATCCTTGACTCTATTACTGTCATGTAAGGTAATATAAACGTTCCTTCCTGCACCTTGTGTTTTCCACCTGCATATAATGTGCATTGATCATGTAATTTCATGGTGTCATTTGTTGGCCTGTATGCACAGCCTATAATGGAGTAAAATGTCAGATTTCTGTGTCAGCAACTTCTGTTTGTGTAGAAACATTGGGCATGCAGCATGGCACTATGCAGGTTAATGCATGACCTCTGTCTGTAGTTTGAGAACAGACACTTCCTGTGTAAAAGCTACATATCCCACAATCCCTGAGTCTCAGTCTAGTGCTCTTCAGGTGAGAGCTAGCTACCAGTAATTAGATCTGCCAGACCCAAGCATGCAGAGCATTCACAAATACAGAGAACGCACAGATGCAGCTGGACAATGTTTTTTTATTTGATTAGTATGCCGATATTTGTGATGTGACCAAGAGAGGATGGCAACTTGTGCACTGGACACTGTGACCCAGAACAGGAAGTTGTGTTGTTCCTTTGGCAAAGAGGGAAAGCCAACTGTAGCAAACCATGGATAATGAATTGATCAGCCATGACTACAAATTTCAGCCACAACATGAGGAGCCCATCATTACATGGTAAGGCAAACAAAAGACACAGGGAATAGAAGTACATGAATACCAAACAAAAAAAAAACATTTGAAAGCATACAATGCCATGCAATTTAATTATGAGCAGATTTCGTAATAACTACACAACCACTATTGCACATTGCGAAAATTCAATTGTCAAAACACTGCTTGACTTTGTAAATCTCCATCAGAGACTTCCACTGGAACCTTTAAAAGCCAGGTAGAGAAACTAGATCATGACAAAAACTGCAAATGCTCATCAAGGGCATTAAAGTACACCTGTCAGCACATGGAGTAAGCAAAGTAGACATGGTCAGTGTTGTGCGCTTATTGCCACCGGGAGACTGTAAGGCTCCAAGTACACTGGCTTAAAAAACATTTCTTCTACAGGAGGTTTGTGTTCTGCCTGTAGAAGCAGCTTAATGTTAACCTATATATACATGCACATTAGGACAATTATAGGCATATTTTGAGCTCCACGTTTAGAGGCAGGAAAAAACCCTTCTGGTTTGCATTTCTGATTGGAGCTTACTGGCAGAAAAAAAACGTAAAACTCTCCTAAACTTTGAACAAAAAATACTCTGTAGCAGCGTTTTTTACTTCCAAGAGAACAGACGTTTAGCCCAGTGTGCATGAAGCCTAAAAGAGATGGAGAGAGATTAGCCTGGAGTGGAGAAAAGAGAAAAGAAAGAAAAAACCTCCACTGGTTCCTGGTCTCTTCTCTCAACACTTTTCTGGCCATCTTGAAGGCAATGTGGCATGGTGGTGCCATAATATAGAGTTAAAAAAGCTGGCAGAAGAAGCAGCTGTAACTGCAAAGTCAATACGTCACATTCCTTGGCTGTCTATATGGTTGGAAGTGAGACCTGTAGAGGACGCACTCTCTACATTATGATTAGGAAGGTGGGCAGGAAGGAGATTCAATCTGAATTATCAAAGCTTTAAGAAAATGGCCCCTGGGACCCTTCAAAACCAGATACTTTATTTAAAAAGAACCATACAGCGTCTGTACAAACTACCAACATGGTGTTTTACTTCCAGAGAGTGGTTAAAATGATAAAAATAGAAGCTAGAGCAGTTTTTCTTAACCAAGGTGTCACTGAACCCCAGGGCTTCTCCAGAGGCTGCCAGGGGTTCCTTGAGCAATTAACAAGTTCTGCGTCTAATGTGTAACCATTACCAATAATCTTTTTAGATATCTGAATGGGGGACAATCTTTCCAATGTCGTAGGATGGTTACATTACTACTCTATTGTATAGATAGAGCATAGCCACCCTTACAGGAAAGGTGTTACTAGCCAGATCGCCAGGTAATAATAAGGTAAAAACTAATAAAAGAAAAGACATCTAATAATACAAAGATAGGTTTATTTTTAGCTAAAAAAACTTAGCCTTTAAGGAGTTCTAAGATCTGCCTAAACCAGACTTTTATATCCAAGGTCTTGCGGGTCTCTAGGCGTCCTCCAGAGCAGCCTTTCTCCACCTTTTCAACACGAGGAACCCTTGAAATTATTCTCCGGTGTCGAGGAACCTCTGCTAAAAATTAAAAATCTACAACTCATGATACATTAGTGAGATGGTCAATGGGAAGAATGCTCCTTACACTTGTGGTCATTGGGAAGAATTACCCCCTTACAGATAGCTAAAAAGATCAATGATGTCATTGAGAATTTATCTGAGAGGTAGAAATTGACCATTGCTCAATGAACCCCTTGCAACCTCTGGAGGGACCCTAGGGTTGCACGGAACCCTGGTGGAGAAATCCTGCTCCAGAGGGTAATATGTGTTTACTGAGTAATAGGCAATTTCCGTTTCTTACATATATAGCCTCTGACACCAATGATCTTTTACGCTATGTGCAAGGAGAGCATTCTTCCTACTGACCACAAATTAAGTGCTCATTCACGCAGGCACTGTGGCCCGTGCAGTGTGAATGAGCAGTTTGTTAATGGAACCACCTGGAGGTGCATACAGGCAGCCTATGTTTCTCTATGAGGACACAGTCAAACATTCTAATTTAAAAGGAGACAGGGACAAGTGTGTGGCCCCGCATGCACACCATGTGCGTACAAGGGTGCTAACCCACCCCTGCACGCCTGTCAAATTACATGCAGCCAACTCTGTACAGTGGAATGCATCCCCATAGAGCAATATAGGCTGCCTGCTTGCAGCTCCAGCTATATAACTCTCATTCACATTGTATGGGCAACAGTGCTCGTGCGATTGAGCCTGTAAGAAGCATGCTTCCTACTCACCACCAGATTAATGTACTGTGAGCTAGAGAGATCACTATTCTTGGCAGGAATTCCCTGAGACCTGAAAGTTATTTCAAGGGTTCCTCCATGTTAAATTGGTTTGTCTAAACAATCCATGTATATGCAATTAGGAAGACTTTGCAGTATGTAGTGGTTTGAAAGCTGAAAGGAGATTATAGAATGAAATTGTAAGGTTTGTGGCTTAAGTATACATATGTAATAAGATGGGACAGAGCATGTTTTGGGAGCGAGGCACAATGTCCAGGATAATTAGAGGGCTCTCGAACATTGCTAAACCCTTACTAAAGCCACCAGCCACTTCACATTTGAATTCCTGCCATGTCAAGATCTTTTTCTAATCTTTGCGGTTGAGGAGGCACCAAAGCATACGCTCATAAACCTGCACACGAGTAAATTAACTTACAGTATTCGGTCTGGGAACAATCACAAGACAATTTATTCTCTGCAGTACCTTAATCATTCTTATGTGCTAGGGCTGTAAAATCCTACTTTAATCTTAATAAAACAGCATTAAGCAGTAGAAGATATTGCCATGGATTTCCTGCATTTTGAAGAATATGAAGCTTAGATCAATAGTTCAAGCAGGAAGAGATAATGGCTGTTAAGGTTTATTATGTGCTAAAGAGTTGAGTACAGCACTGATACATCATGTACTGATTGTTTTAGAAATGAGATACTGTTTGTTAAACTATTTGGCCGTTTATCTTTAGTTTATGTCACAAACTTGAGGAATGATAAAAGCAGCAACGTGCAGGTAATGTAGGCATACACGGTCTCAAGTATCAAAGGTGTTTAAAAAGAAAACAAGTCTGTTATTTACAGCATCCAATCAGACCAGTTGGTTTTCAATGCGTATTAGAAAATTAAAGGCAGGCTGTGAATGGCTTGTAAGAGCATACCAGACCCTTCTCCATCCCACATAATCAGCCCAGAGAACCCACAGTCGTGTGTACATTGAAAGTGTAATTTGGAAATTCACTAGAAATTAAGGAAGAACTCCAGGTATGGATATTTCTACATAGTTACATTGGTCCAGCTTGAACCACTGCAGCTATGCATATACCATACCTGTAGGATCCCTCTAGAAGCTGGAAATCACTGTAGTAGGCAACTTCTATGCCAGTAGCTTTTAAGTCAAGTGGCTACCTTGCTGCACTGTGAACGTAGGATGCTGCCCGCTGGGCAGAGGCACCATTCAAAGGTCGCTTTGCATTTACTCAATGAATGTAAAGCATTCTCCAATTGGACAAGGTGGAGAGTGTGATGTCACCACCCCACCTCTCTACCTCGTCCAATCAGAGAATGCTTTACATTCACTGAGAAAATGCAAAGCGATCTCTGAATGGCACTTGTGCTGAGCAGCCAACTTTCTGTGTCCAGAATGCAGTAGGGCAGCCCCTCGGCATGGGACCCACAAGCCAGCAGAAATCACTATAGTAATGGTGCCTACTACAGTGATTTTCAGCTTCTAGAGAAATCCCACAGGTATGGCATATGCATAGCTGCATTGGTTCAAGCTGGACAATATAATTATGTAAAAATATCCATGCCTGGAATTCTGCTTCAAAGCTGTAGTAAAAATCCTCCAATGCAGGGGGCTGCCCCTACACTGCAAGGGTTAAATGGTCATTTAGGCCTAGTGGCCCAAGAAAAACAGTTTTACATACCTGATCCCCCTCTCTCACAGGTTACTCAGCACCAGAAGACCAGTCACCACAACCTCCTCTTTCCTAAGATCCTGCAGTTGGATGCCCTCTGAAGTCCTCAATACCAATGCAGGGCCCTTAGTCCTGCACTGGACGTGAAGATACCTTGGAACAGTCCACTGCCAGGGGAATGGAGGATCAGGCAAGTAAACTGCTTTTCCCGTTCCCTATTCCTAAATGAGCATTTAACCTTTGCAGTGCAGGGGCAGCCCCACTGCAAGAAAAGATTTTTTACTTTCCCCAGAGTTGGTGTTTAGGAACAGCACTGAGGCATTAAACAAGATTCTTGAAGTTACAAGAAATCTAGGATTGGGTTATGACACCTCTGCTAAGAAACAGTAACATGTCTCCCCACTCTGCAGCTTCCAAACATTACTGAGCAAGATCTGCAATTACAGATTTCATAGAGGGCACCATCTGCTGGTAAAATATGGTATTGCAACACACATGCATGGCAGGAGCTCTAGGCAAACAGGTCAACTTTATGTTGCTAGAAGTTTTACCTGCAGATTTACCTTCCAGGCAGGTGTCACACAGTTCCTGGTTCAGCGATTCAGCATCCTGTGCCATCTTTCCACCTCTAGTCTGTTCACTGGACAGAGAATCTGCATCATCATCTGTGTTCAGTGAGCAAAGAACTAAACTATAGTTAAACTGGACCTAAAAACCAATGAGCTAAAACTTGAAGTAGCAGTGTGTTCCTCATGACTAAGAGAGGTCTGTATTACAGGATGGCC
The DNA here is from genome assembly GCA_018402905.1 of Glandirana rugosa. Classification (NCBI taxonomy): domain Eukaryota; kingdom Metazoa; phylum Chordata; class Amphibia; order Anura; family Ranidae; genus Glandirana; species Glandirana rugosa. The sequence goes on from BLSH010206247.1 coordinate 770,923, forward strand.
AATACAACAGTATAATATATTTCAATCATTTATTATTTTGCCTGAAATTCCACGTTCCCCAAGTTTATTTTCCATGTGCCGTATATTAACAACTGTTGACCAGGAGAACTTCAAGGTGGATTCAAAATATCTGCATTGTAGAGCATTTCTAAATGTTGGACCAATGTATTATAGGCATGAATTGTTTGGGAACGATACTTTCAGAATTTCTTGCTTGTTCAGAACATTTTAGTATGAAAATAGACCAACTTTTGTCCTCCACAAGTCCACTCCTGAGTGCTTGAAAGAGCTTTGGTGGACAAGGTCCACTCTGTTAATACTACACAGAAAGGCAGATGTGATATTGCAATTCACTATAAAATCCCAATAATGTAAGGGTTTGGTGCCGGGACGAACAGTGACCCTGTCATTGGCCTTATGCACACTGGGCATTGGTCCAACTCTTCTGAATGCCTTTTCCCTTAGCAAGAGAAAAGCAGCATTAAAAACATGCCCAAAGCAGCATTTTTTATGCGTTTGAGCATTCATTTCATTGGCCAGAATATTAATTTATTCTGGACTTTGAAATTAATGAATGCTCAAGTGCTAAAGGCACCTAACATTTAAAGCGTTCCTGAACTTAAAACAGTAAAATCAGTCTGTATATGCAGTAAAGCACTATCCAGACAGAGGGTCAGGGGCCCTGCATCCTGATAGGGCAGCCAGTGCAGTATGAAAACTCCTCCTACAAGCTTTAACCAGACACTGATAGAAGTCACAAGACTGCTATATACTGCTGATGAGCAAAGGTATATAGCCGTTTATGTTTACTAAAATAATTGTATTTCCATGTTCTGTGTACTGTAGGAGACCGGATATAGTGACTGCAGGGTCCTGGGTTTAGTAACACTTTAAGCACATTGGGTGTTTTTTCTACCCTAATACTCCTCTCCTGAACTAAATTTTGGTGCGTTCAGATTTCTGCCCCTAAACCCCCTTTGTTTGCATGGACACAAGCTAACATAGGAGTGTGCGGAGGCAGAAAAATAAAAAGTCAAATGCCTGACACAGGGGTGTGAGGCCTAAGAATAGAGGCAGACAAGGATTTGCAAAAGAAAAATTCTTAGACCCAAATGTCCTGCTGCTCTTTCTTATGAGTTTTACACTTTTACAGAGTTATGGTCTCTTCACATCTGACACACTTCCAGGTATGTAGAATGCATACTCCCTTGATGCAAGCTGTGGTTGTTTTGAATGCCTGGTCCCTAATGAAAGCCGTGGCCCTGTCTCACTAAAGGACACATAGAGGTAAGTGGAAGAAGCCATGGGGCATTGCAGGGGGAGCAGGCAAGTGTCCAATGTGACATCAAAGAGTGCCAAGATCTAAGAACGCCAAAATAAACAACCCCTTCAACCATGGGAATGTACTGCACTGCTCATAACTGTGGGCCATATAGCTTTTCACTATTGCCACGAAAAGGCTGTTACATTCATGATAAGCATCATGGAACTGTGTAACCCTGGTTTCAGTCTCTTTATCACTCATTCACAAAGGGGTTGATTTACTAAAACTGGAATGTGCAAAATCTGGTGCAGCTGTGCATGGAAACCAATCAGCTTCCAGGTTATTTTGGTCAAAGCTTAACTGATCAAGCTGAAGTTAGAAGCTGATTGGCTGCCATGCAGAGCTGCACCAGATTTTGCAGTTTTCGTAAACCAACCCCAAAATGTCCACACAATCGGAAAATCTGACCCTTTTTTTTTTTGCATGCTAATCTTAGATCGAATTGGAAGAGTTTACTAAAGTCACGAAAATTCTCATACGACAGAATAGAAAAATCGGAAGTGATGTCATGTGTTGCAATGTATTTGTATTGTATTTTCGGACGACGTGTTTAAACGACAACTGATTAAACGAAAATCATCTGATGTGTTATCATGCGATCAAAATTTTCATGCATGTCCGATCAAATATTATCGGATGAACTGTCATAGGCTCTTGTAAGCGGTTTAGTAACGATCCGATTATCGTACGATCGAACCGTAAGCGGTATTTTTTGTCCGATTTTCAGTTCATGTGTACGGGCCATTAGTCAGCGCAGTCTGCATAATATATTCATATACAAAAACCCTAAAAGGATTTATTAGTGTTGGTTGAAAATAACAGGTACCCTTTTCTAACAAATAATATGTTGGTCTTCTGTCTTAAGACATGGCTTTTTCAAACACAAGCCATTTTAGTTAGAATTACCATTACCTCAGCCCTTCTCTCTAGTGATTTTTAACCGTTAAGTACATAATCAGCAGAAACAGCCCAGCTACACAAGTTATACTGATGGTAGTTAAGGCCACTAAGGCAGAAAATGACTCTCATTATATGAAAAATGATAAACAGCATGTGTAATGCTCCCTCTCGACTGCAGCTTCAGCCTCTTCATACAAAGCCGCCAAGCATGAATGCTGTATCAATTTGCATATATTGTTTAGTAGTTGTGTGGCCTGTTGGGCTGACTGGAAGTTTAAAGACACACTGTTTAAATGATAAATGCTTCCAATTTTACAATTGGGTGTATTTAATGAGACTAGAAAATGTGTACTGTACCAGAACAGGATGGGAAGAAGGGGGTATGGGAGCACTGAATAGCCTGATGTAATTACACGTCCCATCTGGGAGCATCTCATAGGGTGGAGGACAAAACTACACTGCTCTCTGGCAAATGGTGTCAGGAAGGGCATGCCAGTAGATAAGATGGCTCCTCTGGATGGACTTATGTGCATCTTCACAGGCTAATCCATGTTCCTTCTTGTGGACGTAGGAATTGGGCACATGTGCACGCACAATGGTGCTCGTACCTATGCACATAGGTGTGCTTTATATGCACTTATGACAGATGTTGGAGCCTAATGGGCTATTTTAATTGTCCCAGTGCTCAGGATCAATTCTGCTTTGTCTTCACCCTTCTGTGTATCCTGAGACCCTGTGATTCTGCATCCTGACTCCTGTTGCTGACAAGCTTACCTGTCTACTCCCTGAATTCCGCCTGCATTGACCTCAGCTTGTCCTCTGACTACCGCTCCTGCCTGTTCCTCTGATCGGTTCCTGATCTGCCTTGTACTCTGACCATGCTCCTGCCTGTGCCTTTGCATCTGATCTGCTGTGCCTGTGTATGGCCCGGCCTGTCTGACTTTGCTACTCTTCTGGTACCTGTTTATCATCCTGCTGTGCCTACTGATCTACAGTCTGCTATCAGGACATGCCTCACCGCCTGCTTGCTTTGCTGAGGACCACTGATGACTTCTCCTGCCTGGCGTGGACACCTGGTTTGCTACTAGCAACACTGCCCTCTTGTGCCTCCTGTTCACGCTACCAGGGACCACAAGTCAGAGGTGTAAAAGAGGCCTTCCTCTTCATATTAGGCTCTGCTACCAGGTACTTCATAAGGGGCCATAGTTGAGATTTAACAATATGACCAAACATGTAAGAAGGAGAGTGACAAACTGTTTGTGTCAGATGAATTTCATTTTACTGCCATTCATGAAAAGCCAACATTTTCAGGTGTGCAGAGATTAAAAAGAGTGCTATACTTTCGGACAAGCAGGTTTAACAGGTGACCCCAAGTGTACAATGCTCTGGTCCTGCCAAGTAGGTTGAGCAGGGGGTGGAGAAGATGCCTCATTTGGAGGATCCGGAGAGACAGGTCTGCCAGTAAGGAAACTTCAGCACCATCAAAATTAAGCTTACCTTTGCGCCAGGCTTGGCGCATGATTTTCTCCCTTATCCTGAAATAATGGACCCTGCAGAGGCCACCTCAGGGATTGGAGTTATCTGATCGAATGTTTGGGTCCATTCAATGTACCCAATCAATCTCCAGAGCTGTGAAAGATGGCTTATCCAGATAGATATTAAGGATGGCTGTCACAGTGGGGAGTAGATTGTTGCCTGCTGTAGCCTCTGGGATCCCCCCATAGTTTGATATTGTTCCACCTGCTACAGTTCTCTAGGTCATCCAAATGGAGCTGTAGTTGCACTTGTCTTTGGTTGGTCTGGGTTTGCTGCTGTTCAGCCACTGTTCCAACAAGGCATAATTGGAGTCCTAAGTGAAAACCTTAGAGGAAAGGGTTAACAGCTCTTGTCGGAGTTCAGTAAGATCTGCTTTCAGAGTAGACTGTATTTGGGCAGCAAATTAAGTTAATTCCTCCCTGGTCAGGAGGGACTGTTATTTGTGAGATATCTCTGGGCCCTTAAAGTACACCCAAAGAGAATATCGGATGAATGATCGTCCGTTTTTTGTTTTTTTTTCTGCATGCTAAGTTACTAAAATTATCAAAATTCCCACACAACAGAATACAACTTTGAAAGTGATGCAATGTGTTGTATTGTAACGCATTCTTTCATTTCCGAGCAAGTGTGCTCTTCTGATCTTTTTTCAGACAAATACTGTACCAATTGAACATAAATCATTCATTCTGGTATCGTACAGGAAACCAACATTTTCACGTTTGTCCCTTCGGATATTACGTGAATGGTCGTGATCGACTCTCAAGATTTGTGTACCAATGGTCAGATTATCGTACGATTGCTCCAAAAGAGGCTTTTTCATCCAGTTTTCTCATTGTGTGTACTACGCTTTATTGTCAGCTGCAAGTTAGTGTCAGGCTATCTACCAGGCTGAGCAGAGGCTGCACTGCTACAAGGAACAGAGGCCAATGCTGAGGGAGAAAAGGTATCGTCGTGCTCAGTAATTGTAGCTGGGTAGAGGGTAAGCATCTCTCGTACTCCAGGATGTTGCAGAGCTTGTGTCCATGTCCGCAGCTGCTGGGGGGTCCATTGATGTGGTGGTGTGCTGGGAAGAGATCCAATGCTGTTCCCCGGTCCCCATCAGCCTTAGACTGTTTCCAGTATTTGGCCATGAAATCCAAGGTGAAGCCAGTCTATGTAGAGCCTAGAAAGCTGCCTAGTCCGTATGGCTCTACTCCTCCATAGCCAAACCATGTCCCACAAAGGCAATATGTTCTTGGGGTTTAAAGTGGCTTTATCAGGGCTTAAAGATGCTGGGTAGACCATCATCTGGAGATGAAAAAGAACTAATTTCTTGCCATTTAGACCACACTTCATCCAGTATCTGGTATGCTGCATTAGCTTTTTGAGGGCTCCAATAAAATAAAAATTGGATGCTATGGGACACAAAAAATCTTTCTGGCGCTCTCCCCCTCTGAATAAATTCCAGGTCTGAGAAAAAAGTATAACTTGCTAGCTTTGTTAGGTCACACTTCTTGTTCCACATTACAAAAGTATATTTGTAAGGCTTTTAAAAGAACTAAATATAAAAGAAAAAGTTATTTGAATGAAAAAAAGATGTTTAGGACTAGCAAATCGCCCCCTTTAGGAATGTCAACATGTCTCAAAAGAACATTCTGAAAAAAACGAATATAAATACTTACCTAGCCCACACAGCTGAAAGCTGCTTTCTAATCACGAATCACATCTGAAATCCTGCAAAAATTTACACTTCTGGGACTGGCGTTCGCCTGGTCTCATGCAAATCCTATGTCACTACTGTGTCACAGGGCCTGGCAGTGATAAGTAGCACCTCTGCCCGCCTATCACTGACAGATTAAGTGATGAGCAGTGCCTCTCCCTGCCCATTCATGCATTATATGACATAAAACATGCTGCAGCATCCGGCCCGTCAGAACAAATAGAGCATTTGGTCAGTGAATGAATGACATCACAGTCTGTGAAAACAGCGTTCAAAAAGCGATGGAAGCAGAATACTTTTTTTTTATTATTAAAATGTGAAAGGACAGAGAAAACGGGAGGGGGGCAAACTGGAAAAGAGGTTTAAACATAGAACCATAATTGACTTTAGGCTCATTTACTGAATTTTTGAGTTATTTTAACATTTTTTTTATCTCCTGATAGTTTTCTCTTAATTGTTTTTTTGGGGGTTTTTTTTCCAAACATAAATATTGAATTCAACGGTAAAGCCTTATTTTCATCGCAAAAATGTTTATTTTATCCACAAATATCTCCCAGTGTTTGCCACCCTGAAGTCAGAGGTATTTTAAAGAACGTGCGATAATCTTAGTAAAATACACAAATTTATAAAATATTTGAGTGGTAAATTCATCTTATCCATGCAGTAATACCTTTGGTGATTTGAAAAAATCCATTTTCAGATATTAAGAAAAGCAAACAACACATGGTAATGAAAATTCTACATGCTTTATTCTTTTGTGAATTAAGCCTGAAGTTTGAATAGAAAGTACCTCTTCATGTATAGTACACATGCCATTATTTAATCAAGCTTTAAGTCTGCTGAAAAAAAAAATAAAAAAATCTTTCGCCATAAGTAGAAAAACCATTGTTCCACAGCCAAACGCCTTGGTAGCCCAGATCACATGGTCTTTGGCTACCAATTACTTTAGCAGAAAGCTTATTGTGTTCATTCAACAAAGAGATAAGAGGATCAAAAATGCTGCCCCACGTACATACTGTAGCTGATTACAAATTATACAGAGAATAACATATAGGATTACTTACATTAAGTTGATCTTTTTCATATGTAAATCTAAAAAAAAAAAATAAAAGCATGTCAGTTTCATTACATCTTATTCATTTACAATATTATTATTCATACTGTCCACGCTCTGAAAATAGCAATATACAGCTGAAAACGTACAAGAACCAATAACCCCCAGCCATATTGATGTCCCCATTGTTCTCCTTGTTTCTGCTATTTATATTAATATATTTCCAAGATTTTTCATGTTCTACTATTATGACGCATGTAACATCATCTTTCTGAGACCTCATTTCCTCATGCCTGTGGTCTGGGCGCCGTTAGGGTGATAGGCACCTCTGACTTATTTGCACTATGCTTGGCTACACATGTACCTGTACATCTCGCATGTACTTGACAAACATTTTTAGAAGACCTTTTGTTGACCACTTATTGCACTGTATTTATAGCAGTTTTTTTTTTAATAATCCCCTATAAATTGACATTTAGAACCCTTTTTTGCATTTTCTTGTTTGCGATGCAAAGGTGTGCTAGGAAACTTCCTACTGACTAAACCTCAATTTTAATGAGGAATTCCAGGTATGGATATTTTATACAATTACATTGGACCAAAGAAACTACGTATATACTACGCAAGCATTCTCCGATTGGATGGAGTGGAGAGGCGGGGCAGTGCATGATGCTCTACCTGGTCCACTCAGAGAACACTCTGCATTCATACAGAAAATGAAAAGCATTTGCAGAGGCAGAGCAAGCTGTCAATATGACAGTTGGGTGGATTCCAACATTATTGTCAGGATCCTTTCAGAGTCTGGAGCGGCACTGTGACATCAGCCAGCCATGGGCTTTAGCATGCTGGTGGCTGATTCTGGGTCACAGGAGTGCAATTATTTCCTAGAAGAGCAGTATGGCCATACTTCTCTTTTAACCCACAAAACTAAAATAGTGGAACAATGAACGAAGGCTGGATGGCCGCACTCCAAAAAATCGATCTCCTTTATTCCAAACGATAAAACCTGTACAGCACAGCAGGTGAATGAACAATCCCAGCTGACGTGTTTCACACCTTGGGCTGGTGATTAATAATCATAGTTATGATTAAGGACCAGCCCAAGGTGTGAAACGCGTAAGATGGGATTGTTAGTTCACATGCTGTGATGTACATGTTTTATCATTTGGAATAAAGGAGATTGATTTTTTTGGAGTGTGGCCATCCAGCCTTCGTGCATTGTTCCATTGCAAACAAGGCCTGCACCCTTTGTACTGCAGAGACAGCTGAAACCAATGGATTGCTGATTGTCCTAGAGTAGTACCCAATAGTAGTACCCAAACTATGAGCTGATAATCTACCTTAGAGCAGATTTATGACAGTCTGACTACATATGGTACTGAAGTCCATCTCTCAGTGGACATTTTATCCTGAAAAAACAGCAGAGGCTCAGAGAGGACAGTGTTGGAACCAGTGAACATACTAGCCTACAACAATGAAGGCTCAGAGCCATAGACCCCTTTCACACTGAGGTGTTTTTCAGGCATTTTAGCTCTAGAATAGCCTCAGAAAAGCACTTGAAAACCGCCTACCGCGTTTGTGAGATGTTACAAAAAGTCCTGCAAGCAGCATCTTTGGGGAGGGTTTGAAACGCTACAAATAGTGCTTCAAGAATGCTCCTGAATGGGCAGCGTTTTGGAAACGTCGTAAACGGGTGTTTTTTTTACCCAAAAAAAAGGGCCCGCTAGCGTACAAAATCCGTCTAAAGCACGGCAAAAACGTCTGGCGCTTTAGCGCTGTTTTACCAGTGCTGCAGTGTGAAAGGGGTCTTAGAGAGGACAATGACTACAGCTACTACAAAGCTTTAGGGAAAACCACATTGTATTCTAATTCACTGGATTCTCTGACTATTACATAAGCATTTCTGTGAACCTGCCATTAACAACAAGGTTTCAGCACAAAATGTCTCTACTGTGGTAAATACTGTATAAAGCCCATCTTTCTTTTACAGTTTGGTGAGGAAATGGCCTGGAACAAGCATGTTGCCAAAGAAGTATTGCGACACCTGATATTAAGAGGTGCACCAAATGGAAATTTTGGTGCCAAAACTAAAAATGCAGGATGCACTTGATCGAAAACCGAAAGGGAAAATGAGTTTTTTAAGAAAAAAAATATTATACGTTTGTATTATATTCAACTTTTAAATCAAAATCATGAATGTAAATTAATATGAATTTATTGTCGGTCATTATTGGCACGTTTAGTGCAAGAAAAGCTAGAGAAAAATGTATCCCTTCAAAATTCTATGTATATCTTCTCAATGGTCCATTGCACTTCTGTTGTGGTGTTAAAAATCCTGCTTGCTGCATTCTTGGTCAGTTGAAAAAAATGCACCTCCCCGTAGAAATGCATTGAAAACGCAGGAAGAACGCATCAATAACTCATCCATGTTTTTGATGTGGTTTTCGAGTCACATGACCTATGAAATGCACACCATAAGCACAGAAAAATGGAGGTGAAATCACGGTAAAATCATGTGCATTTTCTGTGCCATTATCGGCACCTTTTTCTCTTATTGGCAAAATGCCGGTAACAGCATTTTCGGGTATTGTACTTCAGGTAGAGACCTAGAAAATTGAGTACTGTCCGTGATACTTTTTTTATTTGCACTAACATACAATTTTTCAGGACAAGTTTTCGGGGTGTGTCCCCTTCTTCAAGGTCCAAGCAGTACTGATACACAAAAGTTTACAGCTATAATCACCTTAAGCAGGTAGAGACATGATATGCTTATGATGGCTGTAGGCCAATGGCTCACTAATTAGTGAAGCCAGGATCAGAATTACAGTTCTGAAATATGAAACTTCAAACACAAGTCCGCAATCGCAGCCCAACTTTTTAATTTAGTAGTCTGAAGAAACCTGCAGCTTGTTTTGTTTTTTTTTTTATGGAATTTCTCTTTATTGAAAAAAATTGTATACACACAAAATAAAATACATAAAGACACAAATACAAAAATACAAAATTGCAAAAAACTGACTGCAAGCTACAGTTATAAAAAAATAAATAAATAAATAAATAAAAACCCCAAAAAAGTAAATTGCCTGCGGTTGATACAGCAAGTGTCCCACAATACGACATCAGGAGAGAAAAGACCTCTCTACAATAGCACATGGGAAAATATGATAGCTAAACATTCCAGGCTGGTCCCCTATTCACCAGTATATTGGTCAGGGAAGGGACTAACAAACTCTAGAGATCAAAGCCCCCCGGGTAGGAGACAATAAGGCAATGGCCAACTTAACCAAATATAAACAAAACCTTACAGCTCTATCTGACACTGTAAGCGGAGAGCCACCCCACACCTTGTCATATTTATGAGGTACTACCCTATTAGCATATATTGCCTTGTATAGGTGAAGGGCCTTATCTATTAAAGCTTGCCTGCCACAACTATTGTAAAGTGTTACCACCATTGTCGGACCGGTGCCCTGTTGCCACATCCCTGTTTGCATGGAAGAAAAAGGCCCCTCCCATGTAGGTGGAATTTTAAACAGCAACCTGGACACCAATGTTTATAAAAACAAGTATTTTATTAATATACAATTTAAAAAAAATAATTGATCATGTTGAAAAATGTTTTTTCATAAAATATAGGACAAATACAGACATTGTCATATGTGAATACATTCCAAGTCAATGGATTGACTCCAATATTCAAAAAGTTGTACTCCAATAACCCAACGCGTTTCAGGTCCTCACCTTTCCTCAGGGGTATAATACAAGAGACACGTATATTCACAACAAATGTATTCATCGCAAACTGATGATATAGCCTGTGATCATATGGCAGTTAAAAAAATGGGGAATGTTGTCACCCCTTTTGGACCAGTGTGGTTGGAAGAATGGCCCCACCCCTCGGCCAGGTGACTATACACGGAGGTCCCTTTATGTAGGTCACCGTTTGTCATAGGTTATTTATGCATAAACACTGTACATATCTGCCCTATTCCTGGGGTCTTAAATGGATTTGAAACAGATAGGTACAGTATCTCACAAAAGTGAGTACACCCCTCACATTTTTGTAAATATTTTATTCTATCTTTTCATGTGACAACACTGAAGAAATGACACTTTGCTACAACGTAAAGTAGTGAGTGTACAGCTTTTATAACAGTGTACATTTGCTGTCCCCTCAAAATAACTCACACAGACATTAATGTCTAAACCGCTGGCAACAAAAGTGAGTACACCCTAGAGCTGCACGATTCTGGCCAAAATGAGAATCACGATTTTTTTGCTTAGAATAAAGATCACGATTCTCTCACGATTCTCGCGGCGTAATATATTAAATATACAAAAAAATTGGGCTAACAGCATTGTTTAGGTTTTTGAAAGGATAATTTTTCCAAAAAAATTGCGTTTAAAAGTCCGCTGTGCAAACAGCGTGTGACATAAAATATTGCAACAACCACCATCTTATTCTCTAGGGTCTCTGCTAAAAAAAAATATATAATGTTTGGGGGTTCTAAGTTGTTTTCTAGGACAAAATAATGGATTTTTATTGGTAAAGAGCAAGTGTGAGGAAAGATTTAGTCTTTAAATGGTTAAGCCAAACAACTATAGAAGGGGAGTTCACACAGCTTTTGAAGTAAAATTACTTTGTATCTTTGTGTCTTTTATCAATGATGACTCAGAACTTGGCTCTCTGCCCAGACTTCCCCTGAGACTCAAGTCGCTCCGACTTGAAAAGCCTTCAGGCAACTTGCATTCACTTTTATTACTGTCAAGTCGCGCTGATTCGCCCCGCAAGTCGGACCCCATTAACTGCACTGAAAATCGCGGTAATGCCTGATGGAGTTCGCTGGGGGGGGGGGGGTAGATCGAGATCGCGATTTTAATACGATTAATCGTGCAGCTCTAGTACACCCCTAAGTGAAAATGTCCAAACTAGGACCAATTAGCCATTTCCCTCCTCGGTGTCATGTGACTCGTTCGTGTTACAAGGTCTCAGGTGTGAATGGGGTGCAGGTGTGTTAAATTTGATGTTATTGCTCTCATTCTCTCATACTGGTCACTGGGAGTTCAACATGGCACGTCATGGCAATGAACTCTATGAGGATCTGAAAAAAGAATTTTTGCTCTACATAAAGATGGCCTGGGCTAGAAGAAGATTGCCAAGACCCTGAAACTGAGCTGCAGCACGGTGGCCAAGACCATACAGCAGTTTAACAGGACAGGTTCCACTCAGAACAGGCCTTGCCATGGTCGACCAAAGAGGTTGAGTGCACATGCTCTGCGTCATATCCAGAAGTTGTCTTTGGTAAATAGACGTTTGAGTGTTGCCAGCATTGCTGTAGAGGTTGAAAGAGGTTGAAGGGGTGGGGGTGTCAGCCTGTCAGTACTCAGACCATACGCCACACACTGCATCAAATTGGTCTGCAAGGCTGTTGCTCCAGAAGGAAGCCTCTTCTAAAGATGATGCACAAGAAAGCATGCAAACAGTTTGCTGAAGACAAGCAGACTAAGGACATGGATTACTGGAACCGTGTCCTGTGGTCTGATGAGACCAAGTTAAACATATTTGGTTCAGATGGTGTCAAGCTTGAGGCAGCAACCAGGTGAGGAGTACAAAGATAAGTATGTCTTGTCTACAGTCAAGCATGGTGGTGGGAGTGTCATTATCTGGGGCTGCATGAGTGCTGCCGGCACTGGGGAGCTACAGTTCATTGAGGGAACTATGAATACCAACATGTTCTGTGACATACTGAAGCAGAGCATGATCCCCTCCCTTCAGAAACTGGGCTGCAGGGCAGTATTCCAACATGATACCGACCCCAAAAACACCTCCAAAATTACCACTGCCTTGCTAAAGAAGCTGAGGGTAAAGGTGATGGACTGGCCAAGCATGTCTCCAGACATAAACCCTATTGAGCATCTGTGGAGCATCCTCAAACAGAAGGTGGAGGAGGGCAAGGTCTCTAATATCCACCAGCTCTGTGATGTCATCATGGAGGAGTGGAAGAGGACTCCAGTGGCAACCTGTGAAGCTCTGGTGAACTCCATGCCCAGGAGGGTTAAGGCAGTTCTGGAAAATAATGGTGGCAACACAAAATATTGGCACTTTGGGCCCAATTTGGACATTTTAACTTAGTGGTGTACATACTTTTGTTGCCAGCGGTTTAAACATTAATGGCTGTGTGTTGAGTTATTTTCAGGGACAGCAAATTTATATTGTAATACAAGCTGTACACTCACTACTTTACATTGGAGCGAAGTGTCATTACTTCAGTGTTGTCACATGAAAAGATATAATAAAATATTTACAAAAATGTAAGGGGTGTACTCACTTTTGTGAGATACTGTATATGAACAACAATTTGTTTGGTGATCCTTGATAATTCGCCAATTTGCAGGGGAGGGCAGATTGACAAGTAGCGGGGACGGTTAGTCCATTTGTTTGCGCATTGGCCGTTTCCCGGAGCGTCCATGTGCCATCCTTCCCGGCAGCAGAGTACTGGAGTCAATCCATTGACTTGGAATGTATCCACATATTACAATGTCTGTATTTGTCCTATATTTTATGAAGAAACATTTTTTTAACGTGGTCAATTAAAAAAAACAATTCAACGTATATTAATAAAATACTTGTTTTTATGAACATTTGTGTCCAGGTTGCCATTTAAAAACCTTCTTACATGGGGGGGGGGGGGGTCCCTATTTCTTCCATGTCACAACTGTTGGAGCAGCAGTTTTTTTTTCCATGATAATATTATATGTTTCCTTGCAAAGTAAAATAAAAGAGAAAGGAGAGCATGTACAGCCTTAGTAGGAACTAAATCACACTGAAAAATCCAAACAATTGAGTACAGTGCATATTATAACAGCAGCTTTTTTTCTAAGGCAAAAACGGTTAGCGTTTATGAAATTTGTTATCACCCAAAATATTTCATAAGCACTGATTTACCGTAGGTCTATGAGTAACCTAAGGCCTATGTCACATTTGATCAGAATTGCGAAGACTCAATTTACCGTCTGATTTGGCATCCCTCCATCTATTGCTGCCTAATTCAAAAGGTGTCACCTGTTGCTACTCCCTCATTAGCAGTCAGGCTTCTGCAGCATCGGCCAGCAAAGGAGCGGCTTTCATTAGGGAAAGTGGCAGATGTACTTCTGCTGTTGGCAACACCTTATTAGTGTAACATGTGGCCCTAAGAGATGTGGGAACACTAGATACAACCATGCATAGACTGGAGCTGACAGAAGTTGGTTATGTTTATATAATGATTAAAGCAGGGTGGAACCTGGAGAGTCAATTATTTAGAGCTGAACATAAAGTACAACTTTACCTTTTTATAAATCAACACTAAACCAATCCTCCCATCCTTCCTAAACAACTTACCTTTGTTCCACAGTGGCAGTTCTTTCCTCTGATCAAAAAACAAAAACAAATTTTCAGTAGGAATGGGCTTGGGCGTGTTCAGAACCCAACGTGCCCGATCCCGCCAGGAAGTTTGCGCTGCACTAATCACAGGCAGTGAAACATTTCCCAATCGCTGCAGTTGCGCATTGGGAAATGTTTCACTGCTAGTGATTAGCGTGGCACAGTGCAAACTTCCTGGCGGGATAGTGCAGTTCCGAACACGCCCGAGCCCATCCTTTATTTTCAGCAATCCAGCTCACCTAGTTTCCATAGAACACAAAAGGGTCATATATACTGAAACAGGAAATCCTCAGTGAATGGCCTCATTTCTTAGGCTGGGCTCACACTATTGCAAACTAGATACAGCTTTCCCCGCATCCAATTCACTTGACCGGAGAGCATGACCGGCTCTCAGTGGAGCCGTTCACATATCTCCGGGAAGGCCGAGGAGCGCATTACACAGGAGTCCTGTGCATCTTTGGCTCAGTTTCAGGTCCGAATTCAGCCAAAAATTCTGGCCCGATTCATCCCTGAAACGGAGCGCTGGGGCACACCGGACCCCTGCTGTGAGCCGTGTCCGCACATATTGTGAACCCAGCCTTAAAGTTATAACTCTACAGACACAGAGAAAGCTAAAGAGAATTTCTTTGCAAAGAAGATAAAGACAAGGACCAGACAGCCCCTGTGACATGGCGGTAAGCAATTAGCTAAGGATGAAGGGGTTAGTGTAGTGTAAGCTCAGGTGGTCTGGGTGGGGTGGGTGTTAGTTTAGATAAAGGTCAACCTGTACCTTACAATATCCTAAAGCTGGCCATAGATTACTGTTTTGATAGATCGACTGCTGCTTAGCGGGAGCGGCCACACATCGATCGTATTTCAGCTGATCCCTGCTGAACCAGCCAAATTCCGATCCATCTACTGTCAGCTTCAATGTTAGCAAGGAACTCATCAAGAAAGCAATATAGGAGCAACAAACATTTGTATTGTTTTCTTACCATGCATTAAAGGGTCTGTTCACCTTTTCAGAAAAAATGAAAAGGTCATCTGACGTGCGCGCCCACACACACACATATATACACACACACACACACACACACACAGTACTTACCTCTGTGAGTAATGAGCTGTCAGTGCCTACCCAAGTCAGTGCAATGGCCTGGGAAGCTGAAATCCCTGCTCTTCTCCCTCTTCCACCTGAAATACTGCCAGGACAGACCAATTCGGATTGGTCAGTGCCAGCACAGAGCATTGCTTTGATCCATCTTGCTGCAGAGAGATGAGGGAGAAGAGTGGGGATTTTTAATCTCCTGGCTGATGCACCTACTGCGAGGGCACTGACAGCTCATCATCCACTTAGGTAGGTACAGCGGGGAGTGGGGAGCGTGTTAATTCACCTTTCCATTTTTTATGAACAAGAATACAGTTAGTAAATCATTGGGATGCATGCTATGCACATACTTGATCATGTCAGTGACTCATTAGATAGCAAACAATAGATCAGAATAGAAACCCTTGAACATGTACCTTCCAACACTAGTCAGCAATGGCAACTCCCATGTTTACACTTCAAGAGACTTCTTTTAAATATCTGAAAGGTGGGGGTCTCATCTGAGGCTCCTTTCAGATGGGTGGACTTTGCCTGCTTAGCGGGCAATCTCTCCTCTTATCCCTACTAAGCAGGTGGATGACAGGTCCGTGTCCACTCATGCAGGGCAGACACAGACACAGCCCACTTTCCGTTATGGGTGGTCGGATGGAAAGGATCGCCTGTCTGTTTCCATCCGGCTGTCATCCGATCCCCCAGATGGATAGGGAACTGATCCCTCATCCATCTGTTTTTAGCAGACAGAATAGGATCAGATGTCGGCGGGTGTCAACAGACACACGTCAGTTCACATTCAACACTCCATGGAGGGCAATGGAAGGTCCGTCCATGTGAAAGGGGGCTTATAAGAAATAGAGGGGTAATTCCAAAAAAGGGGAGATTGTAGGAGATATCTGGTAGTTCTAAATATAGGAAGGTAATGCTTTAGATGGACATTAGCAGGTAAATGCCTTGGCGTCTGCTGAAACCCACTGAACTGCCTTGCTGAATAAAGCGGAAAAACTTTAATGAGAAAGATATGCATTTTATGCTGAACATCAAATCCAGGACATATGCTGTAACGTGCCTAATGCATAATGTTATAGAGATTGTTAACAGGCCGCTGTGTAAGCTAACCATCTATTAGCTGATATTTATTCCAAGTTGACCTGCTGTCAGTTTTTTTGACTGCTGCTTTAGCTCTCAAAGAGCAGACCTGTACATGACATCCAGAGGATTAAACTGATTGAAATGCAATTTGCCTAGCAACTCTTCATTAGGCAGGGTTTAAAAACAGGCCAGCAATCCAGTCCACTTCCTTATCTGTTTGCTGAAAATATAACAGACTCCTTTACCCAAGGCTAACCATAGACATTAGCTAGCGCTCTGAAGAAATGGGCCAATTTGAATGTTCATTTGTCTAATAGAATGAAAGTTTGGATTAAAGAATCACAACTTTCAGACAACTTTTGTACTTAAAGTGATTCTAGATCCAGGAGGTTTTTTTTATCTGAATGCATTCTATGCATTAGGATAAAAAACCTTCTGTGTGCAGCAGCCCCCCTTGGCCCCCTAATACTTACCTGAGCCCCATCTCTGTCCAGCGATGTGCACGAGTGCCTCGGCCATCCAGGACTCTCCCTCCTAATTGGCTAAGACACAGCAGCGGCGCCACTGGCACCAGCTGCTGTCAAAGTCAGTTGGCCAATCAGGAGAGAGAGGGGGCGGGGCCGAACCGCGGCTCCATGTGTGAATGGACACACAGAGCTGTGGCTTTGGCTTGGGTGCCCCCATAGCAAGCTGCTTGCAGAGAGGGCACTCCTCAGGAGGGAGGGACCAAGAGAGCCGGAGAGGGACCCCATAAGAGGAGGAACTTAGCTGCTCTGTGTGAAACCACCACACAGAGCAGCTAAGTATAATATGTTCATTATTTTTAAAGACAAAAAAAAACGAGACTTTAGTATCACTTTAATGAACAATTCAACCACTAAATGAGAATGAATTAGATAAATTTGATCATACTGATGTGCTTTATTGTGTCCAATTACTATTTTTAAACAAACACATTGGGGTTGATTTACTAAATTAGGAGAGTACAAAATCTGGTGCCGCTGTGCATGGTAGCCAATCGGCTTCTAACTTCAGCTTGTTCACATATGCATCACCATAGCAACTGCAATACTAAAAGAGGCTAAGATGGCAGCTTCCTTGGCTGTAAATGATAGCCTGGTTTAGTTCCATTTTAACCACTTCAGCCCAGGAAGCATTTACCCCTTTCCTGACCAGAGCACTTTTTGCGATACGGCACTGCATCATTTTAACCGACAATTGCACGTTTGTGCGACTTCAAACCCAAACAAAATTGACGTCCTTTTTTTCCCACAAATAGAGCTTTCTTTTGGTGGTATTTGATCACCTCTGCGGTTTTTGCTTTTGCGCTATAAACAAAGAGCGACATATTTGAAAAATAAACTTTTTTTTTCCAGTTTTTGCTATAATAAATATCCCCCAAAAAATATTTTTAAAAAAACAATTTTATTCCTCACTTTAGGCTGATATATATTCTTCTACATATTTTTAGTAAAACGAAAATCAATATTGATTGGGTTGCGCAAAAGTTATCGCGTTTACAAACTATGGGAATAGATTTTTATTATTTTTTTTACTAGTAATGGTAAATAGCTATTTTTAGCAGGACTGCGATATTGCGGCGGACAGATCGTACACTTTTGACACTTTTTTGGGACCAGTGACATTTATACAGCGATCAGAGCTAAAAATAGCCACTGATTGCTGTATAAATGTCATTGGCAGGGAAGGGGTTAACATTAGGGGCAATCAAGGGATTAAGTGTTCCCTAGGGAGGTGTTTCTAACTGTGGGGGGAGTGTAGTGACTGGGGGTGGAGAGAGAAAGCTGCTCCCGATCAGTGGGAACAGCAGATCTCTCTCCACTCCCCTGTCAGAATGAAGATCCGTTTGTTTACATGAACAGATCTCCGTTCTGGCTCCTGTTAGGTGCAATTGCTGGTGGCCGCCGGCCACGCGCATCGGCTCCAGAGACGTGCAGCCGGCGTGCATGCGCCGCCTACAGTCTCAAAGTGCCGCTGTACATCTACGGCGATTTGTGCAATAGCGCCGACCTGCCGCCGTCAAACGATGACGGCTGGTCGGCAAGTGGTTAAAGAGGAACTGCAGTCTGCTCACATAATTTGTAATAAAAACATGTTTGCCATTCTGCAGCTTCCCTCCAACCACTTTGTATAATATTTTATATATACTGTGGTTTTGTACTTGCCAAATATGCTGCAGAAATCTCACTCCACTGAGTCTGGCTGCAATCATTTTAACTGTAGGCAGCTGAAGCTGCTTGCCTGTTCACTTCCTAGATTTACAGATACACAGAGGCACACCTCCACCCCTGCAGCTCTCATTGGCCCTCTTATGACTCATCCCCTCTCGCTTCCTGGCAAACTCTTACGAGGGTGAGAGAGAGAGAGCTGTGCATGATGTCATAAGCCTAGGCTTTTTTCCAGACAAGAAACAGGAAGTGGGCTATATAACGTATTTACTGGCCGATAAAAAATGTTTTACTATCCAAAGTTAAAACAACATGGGCAGAAGATTTAATAGATGGAAAGTTGAAAAAATGACTGAAGGTCCGCTTTAAGATATCAAGAAATCAAATTCCCATACATATAGAACTGATTCTACATTATATGGCACCATTGCATACAGTATCTCACAAAAGTGAGTACACCCCTCACATTTTTGTAAATATTTTATTCTATCTTTTCATGTGACAACACTGAAGAAATGACACTTTGCTACAATGTAAAGTAGTGAGTGTACTGATTTTAACTTGAAATCAACAAGAATATTTTGAAACTTGGTAGACTGCCTGTTTTTTGTTTTGTTTTTTTGACAGCTCTGAGCAGCTCTGCACTTGTCACACAGAATCAAGGAAATGTCCGGTAGAGATTGTGAGGGGGGTTGAGTCGAGATTGCGATCTTTTAAAGATTAATTGTGCAGCTCTACCTACAGGTACAGTAAATAGCTCCTAAACGTGCACACTTTTGATGCAGTCGGTGACGTCACCAGCACATGCAGTCTGAAGGAACGGCATACCGTGCCGTTTCTTCCGAGTCCTGTGCCCTGACCGGTGAGTGACGTCATCCCAGCTCTGGCCACTCACACAGCCGGAGTCTGCGAACCCAGAAGGAAGACCCGATGAAGATGGAAGTGCTTTTATTGGTGACAGCACGTCGCTGGATGGCTTTGTTTTAAAGCGGTAGTAAACCCGCTGGCAGAAATAAAAATAAAAAAAAAGCCTGCAAGACAATCACATAATATGTTCGTATGCATCGCATACTAACATATTATGAAATACTTACCTTAGAACGAGGCCCCCGATGCCCGAGTCGGTCAGCGCTGAGGACGCTGACATGTTTGTCCTCTTCTGTCTTCCGGGTACGCGGCTCCGGCGCTGTGAGTGGCCGGAGCCGCGTGACGTCACTCCCGCGCATGTGCGCGGGAGCTCTTCGCTCCGGCAGCCAGCTCTGAGTTGCCGGCCGCCTCGGCCGGATCGTCAGAGCGCATGCGCCGCTAATGTCAGCGGCTGCATGCAGGGCGAATATCTCCTGAACCATGCAGGTTTAGGGGATATTCTTTTTACCTACAGGTAAGCCTTATTATAGGCTTACCTGTAGGTAAAAATAGATTTTAGGGTTTACTACCGCTTTAAGGTAAGTTTCACATAATGTTCTAGTATACGATGCATACTAACACATTATGACTTTACCTTACAGGATTTAACAAAAAAACAAAAGGGTTTGCTACCGCTTTAAGGTGCCAATAACTCTCATTATTTTAATCTTGTTATAATTTTCACAAAAACAAAAAGTATGTTTGTTAAAAGCAGCCAATTTTATCTTTTACATATAGAGTTTCTATTCAACTACAGGGATTAACTAGCTAGATACTAACTAGATAAAGTAGACATAGTTTCATACTGTGCTTGTGCTACAGAAAATCTTGTGACTCCTCCTAACTGCATATTTCTATCTGCAGCTACTACTGGATTTATCCAAAAATATATGGAGGTGACCAGGTAAGGGGAAACATAGGTTTTGAATACACTTTTAGGGCTCATGCACGCTGAAGCTGATAAACAACCGTTTTTGGTAGTTTGGGCGTCTTTTTTAACAGCCCAAAAACACCCCTTTATGTTATCCTATGTGTCCATGCACACATGGATGTTAATTGTAGTTTAACAGCAGTGGCGTTTTTGGGCTTTTATCTGAATGCCCTGAATTGGCATTCAAAAGTCGTTCTTCTGACCACAAAAAAAAACGCTAAATGCCAAATAACGCTCATAAACGCCAGTAAACGGCCGTTTATCGGTGTCCGACTTTTTTGTATTCAATGGAAGCTAATGAAGTAAAAAAAAAAAATGCTCAAAAACACAGACGCCGATAAACACTGCTTACAAACCACTGCAAAAGAACGTTTTCTAAGCAGC
Source organism: Glandirana rugosa (assembly GCA_018402905.1). Lineage (NCBI taxonomy): Eukaryota > Metazoa > Chordata > Amphibia > Anura > Ranidae > Glandirana > Glandirana rugosa. The sequence goes on from BLSH010206247.1 coordinate 791,442, forward strand.
GTCTCCTGACCGATGCCCAGATAGCGTCCAGTGTACATGGAGCCTTACTGTGTCTAAGGGGATGCAAACACTGCAACTTTACTCATCAGAACACTGAGATTTCACCAAGTGTTTATACTGAATGAGACCTTCCCATTTATGAATCAGTCTAGAAGGGATTGGTGAAACCGTTTTTCTTGAGAACAGAACATTGTAGGAATCTGCTACAAAGTTTGTTAAAATCCTTGCATAGATCACCCAGAGGGTCTTGTTGTCTTCTCAACAAATGTGGAGTTAACCACTTGCCGACCGCCGATCGGCATTTGACGGCGGCAAAGTGGCTCTGTAAGGCGAATCGGTGTCATATGACGGCGGCCGCCAGATCGTGCACAGTGAGCGCGCGGGCGCGCCGCCGGAGGCGCGCCCGCGCGCTCACTGTGTCCGGGGAGGGCCAGGGAGCGGGTGCGGCGGAGTCTATCTCCACCGGCCACCCGCGATGCCCCCCCCGGAGTGAAAGAACGGAGGTCCGTGTAGGTAAACACGGACCTCCGTTCTGTGAAGGGAGAACGGCTGTGATCACAGCCTTCCTGTACATGGAGGCTGTGACCAC
>BLSH010206247.1:792040-810086 GCA_018402905.1 Glandirana rugosa
CGACGTCTATCTTTATACGTCAATCCTCCTCAGTGTTCTAAAAGACATCGTGTTCGTGTCATACTTTGATACAGATGAAATAGATCAATCATAGATCGATCAATTAGGGACATCAACTTATCTTTGAGATATACATTTTCTATTTTAACCGACGAAAATTGTTTGTATGAAAAACAAAAACACTTTTAATATTGTTCTAATTTTATTACTCTCAATCACCGTGGAATTGGTGAATGGTTGGCCTTCCAAAACGTCGAAATCCTGGTCTCGTGAAAAACGTTAAGCCGCGACGCAGCGAAACTGACTGTTAACGCGCCAGCACGCTGCAACATGTAAGAAATTTGGGTTTTTTTGCAAAATGGTCGCTCTTCTTTTGTTTATAGCGGCGATAAGAAATGACGCAGAGGAGATCAAATACCACCAAAAGAAAGCTCTATTTGTGGGGAAAAAAAGGATGTTTGGGTACAACGTCGCACGACCGCGCAATTGTCAGTCAAAGCGACGCAGCGCCGAATTGCAAAAAGTGCTCTGGTCCTAAAGCTGCAAAACCTTCCGGTTGGTAAGTGGTTAAGGTGCCACTAACTCTCATTATTTTAATCTTGTTATAATTTTCACAAAAACAAAAAGTATGTTTGTTAAAAGCAGCCAATTTTATCTTTTACATATAGAGTTTCTATTCAACTACAGGGATTAACTAGCTAGATACTAACTAGATAAAGTAGACATAGTTTCATACTGTGCTTGTGCTACAGAAAATCTTGTGACTCCTCCTAACTGCATATTTCTATCTGCAGCTACTACTGGATTTATCCAAAAATATGTGGAGGTGACCAGGTAAGGGGAAACATAGGTTTTGAATACACTTTTAGGGCTCATGTACACTGAAGCTGATAAACAACCGTTTTTGGTAGTTTGGGCGTCTTTTTTAACAGCCCAAAAACGCCCCTTTATGTTATCCTATGTGTCCATGCACACATGGATGTTAATTGTAGTTTAACAGCAGTGGCGTTTTTGGGCTTTTATCTGAATGCCCTGAATTGGCATTCAAAAGTCGTTCTTCTGACCACCAAAAAAAACGCTAAATGCCAAATAACGCTCATAAACGCCAGTAAACGGACGTTTATCGGTGTCCAACGTTTTTTGTATTCAATGGAAGCTAATGAAGTAAAAAAAAAAAACGCTCAAAAACACAGACGCCGATAAAAACTCGTTACAAACCATTGCAAAAGAACGTTTTCTAAGCAGCGTCTCCTGACCGATGCCCAGATAGCGTCCAGTGTGCATGGAGCCTTACTGTGTCTAAGGGGATGCAAACACTGCAACTTTACTCATCAGAACACTGAGATTTCACCAAGTGGTTATACTGAATGAGACCCTCCCATTTATGAATCAGTCTAGAAGGGATTGGTGAAACCGTTTTTCTTGAGAACAGAACATTGTAGGAATCTGCTACAAAGTTTGTTAAAATCCTTGCATAGATCACCCAGAGGGTCTTGTTGTCTTCTCAACAAATGTGGAGTTAACCACTTGCCGACCGCCGATCGGCATTTGACGGCGGCAAAGTGGCTCTGTAAGGCGAATCGGTGTCATATGACGGCGGCCGCCAGATCGTGCACAGTGAGCGCGCGGGCGCGCCGCCGGAGGCGCGCCCGCGCGCTCACTGTGTCCGGGGAGGGCCAGGGAGCGGGTGCGGCGGAGTCTATCTCCACCGGCCACCCGCGATGCCCCCCCCCGGAGTGAAAGAACGGAGGTCCGTGTAGGTAAACACGGACCTCCGTTCTGTGAAGGGAGAACGGCTGTGATCACAGCCTTCCTGTACATGGAGGCTGTGACCACTTCCCTTCCCCAGCTAGGGCAGTCCCCCCACAGTTAGAACACGCCCAGGGAACACTGTTAACCCTTAGAGCGCCCCCTGCAGGTTAACCCCTTCACTGCCAATGGCATTTACACAGTAATCAGTGCGTTTTTATAGCACTGATCGCTGTATAAATGTCAATGGTCCCAAAAAAGTGTCAAAATGGTCCGACATGTCCGCTGAAATATCGCAGTAACGCTAAAAATCGCAGATCTCCGCCATTAATAGTATAAAAAAAAAACCCCAAAAATGAATTCTCATCATCCGTAAACGCGACCACTTTTGTGCAAACCAATCAATAAACGCAGATTGCGATTTTTTTTATCACAAATATGAGGAAGAATATAAATCGGCCAAAACCGATGAAAAAAAATGTTTTTTTATTTATTTTTTTTGGATTTGTGTTTTAGCACAAAGTAAGAAATTTGGGGTTTTTTTGCAAAATTGTCGCTCTTCTTTTGTTTATAGCGTCGATCTGAAATGAAGCAGCGGTGATCAAATACCATCAAAAGAAAGCTCTATTTGTGGGAAAAAAAGGACGCAAATTTCGTTTGGGTACAACGTCGCACGACCATGCAATTTTCAGTTAAAGCGACGCAGTGCCGAATCGCAAAAAGGGCTCCGGTCCTAAAGCTGGAAATCCTTCCGGGGCTGAAGTGGTTAAACTTAAAATTCAGAAGCCTGTCAGTCGAATGGAATAGCCAGGGAAAACATACTTCTGTTGACAAAAGAAAAGGCTTGTGAAGATTAGGAACCAGTGCAATGGCCCTGGGATTTGTCTAGCACAAATCTAGTAATTTGATGATGTAATGACATTCATTATCCTAACTTTTATTATTGGGAGTGGATTGATGATTATGTATTTCTCAATAGCATTCATTAGAATTATCTGACTCAATGGAGCATCAAGTGCTACATTTTTATAGACACTTGTCTTGCTCTTCTGCATTTTCCTTGTAAATGATTAGTATAAAAACGGCAGAACTACTGCTGTCTTTGCCAGGTGATAGGAAGATCCCATATTATAAGTACACAAACAAACCTTTATTAAAGATTCTCCATTTGTTCAGTACATGCAAGATGATCTTGACTTGCAGCTATGAAAGCACAACTTTTGTAAGCATATCTACTTTTATAGGGCTTCCACAGAAATGCTGATATACATTTAAAGAAAACAATAAAGAAAAATATCTGACTTATGCAACTAACTGTATATCAAATATATTTTTATTACATATAAAAGTAAAAAGACACACAGACAAGTAAAAAACAAAGGTTTACCTACTGGAACCCAAGGTACTCCCAAAATGATTTTAAATGATATATAAACACATACTAAAGCATAAATCAATGAATCAAAATACTTCTAGCAATGATACACATAAGGATGTAATAATCATATAACAATAGTGATGGTACTCTCTCAGAATGGCAGCAGTTCCCGAAAAGATTCTGGGTGAAAAGGCAAATCCCGGTAAGTCAACAATATGCTGAATCATCCAGCTCGTCCATGGACAAATTGGAGAGGTCTACCATTCAGATTGTATTCCATGTTGCTGAGGATGTAGCCCATCAAACGTTTGAAGCCAGCACATCAAGGTGACAGAGCCAATCTAGGAATGCTGTAATGTTGATATCCAAAGAAAACTTGAATGCTCCAGTTATGAGAAAGGTCTCAAAGTGGTTTTAACCTGTGATTTATTAAAGACGAGAATGTCCATATATACGCTTTACCAGGGGCCACCAAGACACTATATATAGTAGGTGCAACATTATACAGTCTTTGGGTGGGTTTAACCTGTTATTAGAATTATACAAATGTATACAAATGCAGATTTCTAAGGGACCACTGAGAACTTATATGCATGGCTTAGATATGTAACCTTTTGTATGGCCTGTATAGTTGGGGCAGCATATTCCAGTCTCCTGGTGGATTTAGCCCTGTCAGTAGTGTATAAATGTCCACATGCATACTTCTACAAGGACCACGAGACCTTATATGCATGGCTTAGATGTGTAACTTATATACATGGTTCTTACAGTTTGTACACCATTATCCAGTCTCCAGGTGGCACCATCATCCAGTCTCCTTGTGGATTTAGTCTGTCATTAGTAGTACTTTAATGTCCAAATGCATACTTCTACAGGGACCACCAAGAACTTATACATTGCTTAGATGTCACACAAAATAGTTAGGACCCCAATAAGCAGGTGACCAAACTAGAGGCAAATATACAATAGTATCCTTACTCAAACAGAAACTCAAATCATAAGAGCTTCACACAAGATGTAAACGTAAAAATCCATTCATCATAAAAGGACATGGAGAACGCCACCAAATTAGAGAACATTGTGAAACTTCAATAAGAATTACATACATGACTCTGTTGCAAAGACTTGTGTGGAGGATCTTTTCTTTTCACCCAGTTTTGTAATTCAGGTCCAGCAACAGAAAATACATCAAGGTCCTGGACCTATCTGTAGACTACAGTATACTGCAACAATGTAATATAGGGCCCTGCCCAGTCTGGAACCCATCCAGTATCCAAGTAACTCACTTTTTTTTTCACATTTCTAAATGGAGCTAAAGCTTAAAGTGGCTCTGTTGCGTTAAAAAAGAAACCTCATAAAAAAAAGACTGCTTATACTTACTTGTCCCAACACCCGTTTCAGACATTGGCCTGATGGCTGTGCCCCATACCACTCACTGTGGTTCCATTCCCTGTCCCCTGCCTCACTTCAGGGCACAATTGTCTACTTAACCACTTCAGCCCCGGAAGGATTTCTCACTTTAGGACCAGAGCACTTTTTGCGATTTGGCATTGCGTCGCTTTAACTGACAATTGCGTGGTCGTGCGACGTTGTACCCAAACAAAATTTGCGTGCTTTTTTTCCCACAAATAGTTCTTTCTTTTGGTGGTATTTGTTCCCTTCTGCATCATTTCTGATCGCCGCTATAAACAAAAGAAGAGCGACAATTTTGCAAAAAATCCCAAATTTCTTACTTTTTGCTAAAATACAAATCCAAAAAAAATATATAAAAAAACATTTTTTTTCATCGGTTTTGGCCGATTTAGATTCTTCCTCATATTTTTGGTAAAAAAAAAAAAAAATCGTAATCGGCGTTTATTGATTGGTTTGCGCAAAAGTTGCCGCTTTTACGGATGATGAGAATTAATTTCTGGGGTTTTTATTTTTTTTTTATTTTTTACTAGTAATGGCGGCGATCTGTGATTTTTAGCGGTACTGCGATATTGCAGCGGACATGTCGAACACTTTTGACACTTTTTTGGGACCATTGGCATTTATACAGCGATCAGTGCTATAAAAATGCACTGATTACTGTGTAAATGCCATTGGCAGTGAAGGGGTTAACCTGCAGGGGCGCTCTAAGGGTTAACTGTGTTCCCTGGGCGTGTTCTAACTGTGTGTGGGCTGCCCTGACTGGGGAAAGGGGATGATCACAGCTTCCATGTAGAGGAATCATCGCCCTTCCCCCTCTATGAGAACGGAGGTCCGTGTTTACATACACGGACCTCCGTTCTCTCGCTGAGGGGGGCCATCGCGGGTAGCCGGCAGAGATAGAGTCCGCCCTACTCGCTCCCTGGCCCCCCCCCGAACACAGTGAGCACGCCTCCGGCAGTGCGCGCTCACAATATTAGTTATCGCGTCCGCCGTCAGGGTACGGTGGTTTGCGATAACGAGCCGCCTTGTCGCCGTCACGCTGCGGCGGGTGGTCGGCAAGTGGTTAAAGATGTCCAGTTACAGCACAAAATGGGAAAAGCAGGCAGAAACATCCAGTCAAGTCAGGATTCCAGGAACAACAATACAACAAGGAGGTATCAACTGTCTTCTTTCGCAGGCCTTTTTTTTTTTTTTTTTTTTTTTTAATGGTAAGAGAAGCATCAGTTCACCAAAGTAATACTTTCAGGTAAACCAAAGAGAAAATCGCTGTTCCAAGTGTAATGGCTCACACACTAGTTGGAAGCTCTGGAGTGCCTGCTGCGGCTCGCCCACGTGGATCCACCAATACAAGAAAGAAGCGGCACATCCAGATGATTTCCAGGCTTTATTCGGGTCAAGGGCTCCACAAATACCAGCAAGCAGTCTGTAGACGCCTTTCACACACCAGTCGTGTGCTTAATCATTACGTAATGATTAAGCACACGACTGGTGTGTGAAACGCATCTACGGACTGCTTGCTGGTATTTGTGGTGCCCTTGACCCGAATAAAGCCTGGAAATCATCTGGATGTGCCGCTTCTTTATTCTAAAGCAATACTTTGGTTTTAGCTAAACACTGACATGCTACATTTACTAGTGGCCTTTTGTCTTGGGAACTCTAATGACGGATCTCTCCCCATGCTTATCACTGGATTTTTCTTTTATTTCACAACACTGAACTCATTGGGGTCTATATATAACAAAAACAATCACATTTCCGTGAAGATTCATGACACGTGTGTGAATGAGTGTCCCATTTGCACAGCTATGGATCTTCACCGTAATTCACTCAACACATTTATTTCCTAGGATCATTGGCGCCATCCAATAGCAATAATGCAGTATTTCTCAACTCAGGTATTTCAATCCTAAGAAATAAAACATATTACAGCAAAATTGCAGTGCAGATTTGTGGCGCTTGTAGGAATCATCCACACCGATTTTTTTTTATACATATATCCCTTAAAGCTGTGCTCAAGCATTTTTTTTTTTAAACACCCCCGTGTTGTTTGCACCTAGTCATATATCAAGTGGTATTATTAGTTAATGTAAGTTTTGTAAATGTTATTTATTTTTTAAAAACTTACTTAGCAGTCCCCCTGAGCGCATTCCCATCTTAAGTGTGGGCAGCCGAGGCCCACTTCCAGGATATGGGGCTGCTGGCTACCCAGCATGCACCTCCCGATGGCCCGCATGCGCATAAACAACAAATCAATGCTACATGCGGCGGAGGCATATTGACTCCTGGGATCGATAACACTCCATTCCCAGGAGCCAATGCGTGGCCGGACATCCGCGGCGAGGTACTGCGGAAGCAGAGGATTGCAACAACAAAAAAAAATAAAAAGAGAAGAGAGGGAGGGGGGTTGCTTTAAAAAATTATTTTCTTTTTCCTGTAAAGTCCCATCAAAGTCGCTTCAATATAGATGGGGTATCCGACTTGGAGGCAACTTCTATTAAATTCTATAGGCACAAGTCGGATAGAAGTCGCCTTGAAGTCATACAGGAACCTTTCTTGAAGTCGCCTTGAAGTCAGTAGTGTATATTAAGACGGCTGCCATTCATTTCAATGGGATGACAAGCGATTTGAGGCGACTTGGGGCAACACAAGTCGGATTGCAAGTTGTCTAGGTGCCCTAACTGTGAACATGGTTTTGTTCAGGAATAATTGTACTTACTGCATTGCTCATGTGTGAATTAAAGTTTGATCTCTACTTTCGTTGTGCAGGAATATCATATATGGTATGTGGCAGGGTCATAGGCATAAATATAGCATCATTTCCATGCATCCCAAAATCAAACATTAAGATTCGAACCATTGGTAATCAATACAACAATTGGTACTAATGCATGCCCCAACAAACTATTTTTTCAGAATTTCTAAGCAAATGTTTGAAAGAAATTCTACCTGTGTAGAATCTCTTGTTTTGATTTCTAATGTCCGTGAGAAGATCTTCCAGGTCCCACAAGAGAAAGAAGGAGACAGTGACATTCAAAGTAAACAGAAATACCAGTTGTGGCTGCACTGACCGTCTAAATCCAATTTCTAGCCATGCTATAAAATATGATTAAAACCAAAAGCTCCCAGCATCGTGAATCTAATACTATAAAAAAAAAGCAAGCAGCATATATTCACCTTATAAGAAGTCAAGGCAGGTAACTCTAGAGAAGAGTAGAGTGCAGCACCAGCATATTGATTAAACAGTCATAATTAGCCCCCGGTTACACTGACCTCCGAGACATACAGTACATTCGACTTACCATGCAGCCTTAAAATTCGTTTTAATGTTTTCCAAAAGGTCTCCAAATAATTGACATTCAGCCTGTCTGCATGAGGCGCTAAGCATTAGTCATGCTGTTTGCTAATCACCGGAAGATAAACTTGTTCCGCACATCTAGTTAGAGATGCCCAGTTGCAGCAACTTTTAGAAATTATAGCAATCCAATTAGCATGCATGCACCAGCTGGCTGGGAGATGCCAATTTTAGATCTTTATGTTTAAAGGCTAATTAGATTTTTTTTGCCTCTTTCATAAAACTGTGGTGCTGACCCTGTTTACAGGGCTGGAAATTCTGGATATAGAATACATTTTATGTTTTTTTAAAAGTGGTTATGAAGACCAAAGATCTACAGTGCTAATATGACGACTGGTCCATAGTTAAAAAAGAAAACGTTTCTGTAGCAAGAAGTAACAGAACTGTCACGTCTATAACCTGCAATAAAACTTTTTTTTCACAATCTTCACTCAGAAACCCAAATATTTTTTGCCTCTCCCCACCAGACCATAAGTGGGGGCCAGGCTATTGCAGGCCATATACAATAAATTTCATCAGATTCCAGATTAATTGGTAGAAATTCGAGCCATGGATGGCCATGTCAGCACCACTGCAAACTAGAGCTGCACGATTCTGGCCAAAATGAAAATCCCAATTTTTTTTGCTTAGAATAAAGATCACAATTCTATCACAATTCTCGTGGTGTAACATCTTGCATATACAAAAAAAATTGGGTTAAAGTGGTTGTCCACTTGTGACAACCACTTTAACCTACAGGTAAGCCTATGATAAGGCTTACCTGTAGGTGCCCTGCATATCTCCAAAACCTGTATGGTTCAGGAGATATGAAGTGTTGTAGCTGTGCCGACATCATGTCGGCACATAAGCAGTGAAGAAATGGCCCCCGTGACATTCCTCCACTGCGACCGTGCCGCGACTGGGGGCTCCTGTGCACATGCGCGGGAGTGACGTCACGTGACTCCGGCCAGTCACAGCACCAGAGTCGTGGCCCCGGAAGGAAGAGGGGCAGAAGATGGACACCGGCAGCACAGGGGACAGCGCTGGATGTCGCAGGCTTCGTTTGCAGGTAAGTGGCACATAATGGGCTACTATGCATTGCATAGTAGCCCATTATGATGCTACTTTACAGGGGATTGTAGAGGAAAGTAATCCCCATCTGGGTTAACTTCCTCTTTAACAGCACTGTTTCCTTTTTTTGAAAGTGTCATTTTCCCCAAAAATTGCGTTTGAAAGAGCGCTGCGCAAATACCATTTGACATAAAATATTGCAACAACTGCCATCTTATGCTCTAGGGTCTCTGCTAAAAAAAATATATAATGTTTGGGGGTTCTAAGTCATTTTCTAGCAGAAAATACTGGATTTTTACTTGTAAGCAACAAATGTCAGAAAAGATATAATCTTTAAATGGTTAAAGTAAACTCTTCTATACATGGGAGTTCATTTGAAACATAGTATCTTTTTACTTCTTTTATCAACTTGACTTGGCAGTCTGCCCAGATAGGAGAGATTCAAGTCATTCCAACTTAGAAAAAGATTCCTGGGGAGACTTCAGGCGACTTGCATTGACTTCTATTACAGTCAAGTCATGCTGAGTCGCCCGCAAGTCGGACTCCATTAACTGCACTGAAATTCGCAGTAATGCCTGATGGAAATCGCAGGGGGGTGAATCGAGATCACAATTTTAATGTGATTAATCGTGCAGCTCTACTGCAAACTGGAGGAAAATTGTTGGGCCAACAGTGACTGCACCCAATCAGCTACAGCCATTGTTCAGGTATTCCGACAGCCGCAGCTGAGGCTGTCAGAATATAATAGTCAGCAGGGGAGATTCTTCCTTCCCAGTTGGAGATCAAAGAAAAAACTAAGAAAAATTCAAGGAGCCAGGTGGAAAATAGTCAGCCAGAATTCAGCCTAATCCAACAGATGCATCCACTGTTTGGGTATTTTGACAGACGTTGTGGGTCACATAAACACCCCCCCCCCCCCCAAGAGAGGGCTGGTTTTCTCCAAATGGATTGGGGTTACATGCTACAATAGAGTTTACCAGATTTGTTATTCTTACCTTGTTTTGGACAGAGTGAGGAAGTCTTAAAGCACAAATCCAAGCAAACGGCTAAATACACATTAGAAACAAATTTAGGGGGACATTCCCGGCACAGTGCGGCTGTGCTGGAATGACTGATTACTGTGCGCATACTTGGGGTGACACCATCCTCTGCTCAGGGTTGGCGAGGGATGTAACCTCCACATTACTACAAGGTTGATGTGTGTATATTCCTGGAGTTTTAGTTACGTTTTAGACCCCTTCCACACTGAGGCGCTTTACAGGAGGTATTTAGCTTAAAATAGCGCCTGTAAAGCGCTTCAAAAATCCCTCCCCACCCACCCCAATGTGAAAGCCGGAGTGCTTTCATACTGGGGCGGTGCGCTTGCAGGACGTTACAAAAAGTCCTGCAAGCAGCATCTTTGGGGCGGTGCGGTGAGCGGTGATACACCGCTCCTCCACCGCCCCTGCCCTTGAAAACAATGGGCAGCGCTTCCGAAGCGGCTGCACATCACCTCGGTAGCGCGGCGCGCTGGCACTTTTAACCCCGTTTTAACCCCTTGTGGGGGGTTATAAGTGCCGCGCACCTGCCTGCATATCGGCGCCGTAGCGCCGCTATAAAAGCGCTAAATCCCCGCTGAAACTAGCAGGGATTTACTGCTACCGCCCATCCGCCCCAGTGTGAAAGGGGCCTTAAGTAACACGGGTCTTTTAACTATCCCCAGTCTGTGACCAGGCAGTGAGGAGCAGACTAATCAGCTCATCGCTGTCACTCTGCTCGCTCCTATTAGCATGCACCTTGCACTGCAGAACAATTGACTGGTTCCTTCTGCCCCACCTCTCTGAGCTTTGATTCACCAAGACTGCAAGAGGCGGATTAATAACTGCTGAACAAATTTAGATACCTAGGCCGCTGCATTTTACACGCAGTTCCTATTGACTTCTTTTAGACTGTACAGTTTCTGGAAGTGCATCAAAGATATAGCATGCAAGACTTTGATGCACTTTCATGAAAACGCACAAACTGCAGCACATCAATGTAAACATAGAGGCATGGTTTTGCCTCTGAAACGGTTGCCGATTGGCTACTGGTACCCAGGCTTTGGACAGCTCCATCCGACAGCTCTTTCGGGGTTCCCGCAGTGGCTCTCTGACACTTTCTATGGATCTCATCACCGGCATCTACTGCCTCTCCATGATCCCAGCAGCTCCAGTCTGGACTATTACCATTACCGATGGCTTTACATTAAGCGAATTCTATGCCTGTCTCACACTGAAGCGTGTGAGAGCATTACCATTGTCTTTATACATTTTATATGAATAAAATCTTGCTGCACTATTGGGCAGCCTGGCACCTCTCTCTTCCTTTCCTATAAGAAAAGAAAAAATAGCGCCATTCCCTCACATTTTAGTTCCGTTTCTATTCATTGACGAAAATTGGCATTGATTTTCGTCATAGTTTTTGTCACTGAAAACATGCCTCTGACAAAAATTATGATGAAAATAATTTCTTCAACAAAATGAACATTGCATGTGAATGAGATCTAAAGATACACATATTAAAAAAGTGGAAGTTATTTTTGGCTGAGTCGAATGAAATGTGAAAATTACAGTCACATGGATTAAATAAAGATCCATATCTTTGTGTTAAAACACTTTTTTAGGGCACCGGTAACAAATGTGCACATATCAAGAGGGAACTTGAGTGACCCCACTCCAGGGGGTATAAGTTTTTTGTAAAAAGTACACAATTTATTAAAAGTGCTTGTTAATCCCCTCCAAAAAATACAGATCCTGGTCCATTAAAGCAGATTAAACAGCGCAGTGCTTGTGCTATGTAACCTGCCCACCTCTAAACTGTAAAAAACAAACCGTGAACCTGACACTTCCTGTATCCCCTCTCTACATAGACAACGAAGTCAGGGCTTCTGAGCCTTGGCCACCGTTGTCTGTAACGTCAGCAGCCCTGCTCTCAGCTCTCGTCTCTCCCCCTCCTCCCTGCCTGTGTTTCTGTGACACAAAAAAGTGGAGAAACAAAAAGCCAAATCTGACACATTCCACACAAAACCCCAAAAATGGACTGAACAAAATTATTGGCATCCTGAATTTAACATTTGGTAGCACACCCCTTGGAAAAAATAAGTGAAATCAGTCACTTCCTGTAACCATCAATTACTTTCTTACAGCTCTCTATTGGAATTTTAGACCACTATTCTTTCACCAACTGCTCCAGGTCTATCAGATTGAAAGGGTTCCTTTCCCCAACTGCTCTTTTGAGATCTCTCCACAGGTGCTCTGTGGGATTTAAATCTGGACTCATTGCTGGCCGGTTCAGTACTCTCCAATGCTTTGGCTTAAACCATTTCTGGGTGCTTTTTGGTGTGTGCTCTGGGTCATGACCTCTGACCATGACCTCTGATGGAGACCCTGCTTTCTGAAACTGGGCACCACATTGCACCTGAGAATTCTTTGGTAGTCTTCAGATTTCATAATGCCATGCACACAGTCAAGACATCCAGTGTCTGAAGAAGCAAAGCAACCCAAAAACATCAGTGAACCTCCACCATGTTTAATTGTAGGGACTGTATTCTTTTTTTTAACCACTTCCTTACTGGGCACTTAAACCCCCCTCCTGCCCAGACCAATTTTAGGCTTTCAGCGCTGTCGCATTTTGAATGAGAATTGCGCGGTCGTGCGGCGTTGTACCCAAACAAAATTTTTATCATTTTTTTTCCCACAAATAGAGCTTTCTTTAGGTGGTATTTGATCCCCTCTGCTGTTTTTATTTTTTGCGCTATAAACAAACAAAGAGCAATGATTTTGAAAAAAGAATAATATTTTTTAATTTTTTGCTATAATAAATATCCAAAAAAAAAATATAAAAAAGAAAATTATTCATCAGTTTTGGCTGATATATATATTCTTCTACATATTTTTGGTAAAAAAAAATTGCAATCGGCGTATTTTGATTGGTTTGCGCAAAAGCAATTGCGTCTACAAACTATAGGAATAGATTTACGGCATTTTTACTATTTTTTTTTTTTTTTACTAGAAATGGCGGCGATCTGCGATTTTTATCAGGACTGCGATATTGCAGCGGACATGTCGGATGTTTTTGACACATTTTTGGGACCAATGACATTTATACAGCGATCAGAAATGTAAATGTCCACTGATTACTGTATAAATGTGATTGGCAGTGAAGGGGTTAACAGTGTTCCCTGGGTGTGTTCTAACTGTGGGGGGGATAGGCTGGTCGGGACATAGCCTCTTTTCTTTTTCTGATAACAGTAGAATGATGGGCTTTACCTAAAAGCTGTAATTTTGTTTTGTCTAACAGCACACTCTCCCAAAGTTTTGGCATACTCCAATCTGACATTTTTAGGTTTCCACTTGAATTTGTCTGGAAGATGATCGAGGTTCTTTATCCAGCATTCAAACAAATCCTTTGTTGCAATCTTTGATAATTTTTTTTCTCTTTCGTCCGCATCCAGGGAGATTGGCTACAGTGCTATGGTCTGTAAACTTCTTGACAATGTTGCACACAGTGGACACAGGAACATTACTGAGATTACTTTTTATTACAGCTTTACACTTACCTAGGTGGATGCTGCATCTGTCGAATGCTGCATCTGTCCCTTGGCATCTCTAGACTGAGAATCGAGGCATCAAACACAGCCAATGCCTTGGTTCTCTCAGCTCCCCGAGCGGAGAGTTGCTGGCTGTCAATAAGCAAGCCCTCCACTCTGCTCCTCAACGCTCACTGAAGCGCTGAGTTGTGGAGGGGCGGGGATCGGCCGTCTCAGTCTCTCAGCGGCTCGCTGAGAGGCCGAGATGGTTGTGCGTCCGGGCACCTGGCGGATTTAGACTCTTGAAGTCGGGATGATGCGGTGCCTGGGCTGACAACAGTAATGACTTCAGACTGATCTCTGCTGAAAACGGGTCACAGGAGTGCCAAACAAATTGCACTCCTGTGGCCCATAGGAGAAGCCCAGCCAAACAAGCTCAGGCTGGACTTCTTCTGGAGATGGACTTGTAACCTTGAGATTGCCCATTTTTTCCCACAATTTTTGTGCTCGAATCCTAAGACAATTCTTTGCTTCTTTTTCTCTTCTCCTTGCGGCACACATAGACACACAACGGAAATGTTAAGTCAATTTTTCACCATTTAAACTGGTTGCCGGGGTGATTTCTATATTTAATTGATACAGGAAAGTTTAATTACAAATTACAGAAGCATCACAAACTTGGAATGCAATTATTTCTTACAATTTTAAGAAGGTGGTGTACATTTTGTCCAGTCCAGTTTTTGGAGTTTTGCGTAGAATGTGTCAGATTTGGCTTTTTCTTTGCCTGTCTTGGCTATGCTTTTTTCTTACTGTCTTACAGCAGCCTTAAAGCGAGGGTAAAAAAGTGGAACTTGAGTTGTGCAGAAAGTTGACATTGATTGGTATCGCAGGTTTAACCACCTCCCACCCGGCCACTGTATATATACGGCCGGGTGGGAGCTGCCCCGTTCTGACAGGACGTGTATGAACGTCCTGCAGAACGGGAGCTCGCGGCACGCTGCAGCTGGATCCTGTGATCATTATGATCACTGGATCCAGCTGAGCAGAGATCGAGATATGGGCACAGTGACTGGCCCTCCCGATCATGTGACGGCTGTGTCCAATCACAGCCATCACCTTGTAAACAGTGACGAACGTCTCTGTGACAGTTCTCACCCCGCCGAGCTCAGTGAGAGCTCAGTGCGGGGGGGGAATCTGCAGCTATGTGACAGCTCTCTGTATGATGATGATTTCATGCAAAGAGCTCTCACAGATCGCCCCCCACACAGTGCACCAAGCACCACTGATACCCCTGTCCCCATACACATCAGTGTCCCCATAAAACAGTCCCCAAAACATCTGTCTGTCCCCCATCGCATCTGTCACCATACACAAAACATCTGTCACAGTCCCCAAACATCTGTATGTCCCCGTCACATCTGTCACCATACACAAAACATCTGTATGTCCCCGTCACATCTGTCACAGTCCCCAAAACATCTGTCTGTCCGCCAACACCAAATAAACTCCGATTTGGGTTATTTTTACCAAAGAAATGTAGCAGTATCATTTTTGGTCAAAATTTATGAAGAGAAATTAATTATTTGCAAAATTTTATAACAGAAACGAAGAAAAATGCACTGTTTTTGAAAATTTTCAGTCTTTTTTTAAGTAATAGCGCAAAAATAAAAAACCCAGGGGTGATTAAATACCACCAAAAGAAAGCTCTATTTGTGTGAAAAAAATGATAAAAATGTCATATGGGTGCAGTGTCGCATGACCGCGCAATTGTCATTCAAACTGCAACAGCGCTGAAAGCTGAAAATTGGTCCGGGAAGGAAGGGGGTTTAAGTGCCCAGTATT
Source organism: Glandirana rugosa (assembly GCA_018402905.1). Taxonomy (NCBI): domain Eukaryota; kingdom Metazoa; phylum Chordata; class Amphibia; order Anura; family Ranidae; genus Glandirana; species Glandirana rugosa. The sequence goes on from BLSH010206247.1 coordinate 807,371, forward strand.
GAAGTGGTTAAATATGGATTTTTAAAGATTGATTATTAATAAAAAACAATATTCAGACAATGTAAAACATGGTTGGCACCAAATATCTCTTAGTTATTCTATTTTTGTTATTTGAAGAAAAGCATCAAGCAGACTATGCTGAGGTCTGGACCAAGCTTACTTTCCAAACATCGTCTGCAATGATCTTTTCAATGCTACTAATACAAAAATGTTCTACTTTTATTATATATATATCCAGGAATAATCTTAAACAGGCTTTCACGTGACTATAAAAAAGTGAAAATTAGATCACATCAGACGCTGCTGTAGTAACAGTCAGGGCTACGGGTGCAGATGGGAGTCCTAACAGGCTTGTTAATTTTAAATTGTGGCTTTGTGACGCTTAAACCATCAATACGATTACTAAAAAAGTAATTTGTCAAATGTGGAAGGATTTACAGAGGTGCTGGGAGTGAGCGATACATTTAGAGAAAGCGGTCTTTGCTGTGTCAAGCCGAACTTCGTTCTACCCAGCATCAGAAGAAATGAATTTACAAAACATAATGCGGACTAGCTGTCCATCTCTGCATATTCAGTACCAGCTCTAAGGCTGCATTCACACCTGGGCGTTGCGTTTTCAGGCAGAAATACACGCGTTTTTTACCGCGATTTTGCTGTGATTTTTACCGCGATTTTGTACAGGTCAAAAGGTCACCAATGTAAAAAAATAGAAAAATGCCCAAATCAAGCTACAAAAATACTTCCAGAACTAGTTTGAGCTTCAGGCGTTTTCAGGCTTTTGGCTTCAGGCGTTTTTGAGTGGAGATGTGAACCATGTCCATAGAGAATCGTTGATGTTTTCCCCTCCAGTGTTTTGTAGCTTCAGGCTACAAAATGCTCAGGTGTGAATGGGGCCTAACTCTGTGCATCTCTCCACTCTCTCTTCCATTAGTTCTCAACCCTTTCATGACTGGGAGTCATTTAAAAGAAACCGGTCATGACAAATAGACGTGACCTGCTAAAAATGCTACCTACCTGGCTCTCACTGGCTTCAGTACATTCTAAGCCACTAATGCCCCGTATACACGGTTCGACGATCGCATACAACAGGTCGTACTCACGACCGTTACATGCGAAATCGATCGTTCGTATGCGCGATTTGAACAGTCGAACATACGACAGTCGTACAAGGGATTTGTATGAGCAGACTAGAAAACTTGGTCGTACCAAAAAGCTCTCATACAACCGTTGTATCGTGTGTACAGAGCAGTTGGTACAACAAAGTTGTATTGTGCAAAACACGCGTGCTCCAAAGTCAGGAATGGCCGGATGCTAATTACATGCACCTGAACGTTCTTTCCCCAACCATACAATCGTGTAGTGTAGACAGTATGCTACATACAACAGCCAACATACGAATCGACACGATCGTACATGCGATCGTCGAACCGTGTGTACGGGGCTTAAGGCTACACATTTCTTTTGTTCAGCCCATGGCTCCTTCAATAAAAGTCAACTGAAAAACCAACCTTTGTTGACCCAGGTGGTCCCGATAGAGCCACCCATGGTTTAAATTACAGCCGATTAAGCAGGAATCATCCAAAATTGAAGCCATGGAAGGCTTAAAAGGTTAGCTCACCCTTTTTAAAATAAAAATACTCCATGCAGTCCACAAACACCATTCCATAAAAACCAATCCAATTTAATAAAATGCATTTATGCTCCTCTTATAGCTGTAGGCCATTTCTGCATGGAGTGATGCCTGCCCTAAACCCTTCTGTCCTTATTTCTAAGACAGACCAGCCAGCCGTTAAGCAAGGTATACACGTGCATTTGAAAAAAAAAAAAAAAAAAAGACAAATCCCCACATCAACAACAAGCAGCAGCAGATCTGCATTAATTTGTGCCCTTTAGGGCCCTTTCACACAGGTTTTCCGTTCAGGTCCTCCTGTCCATTTTTCAGGCGGACCTGAACGGACGCTCTATGCAGCCCTATGGAGCGGCGGATGTCAGCGGAGACATGTCCGATGACATCCGCCGCTCTCGGATCCGATCCTGTCCATGAAATACAGATGGATGGAAACCCTATTTTCCATCGTCTGTAGAATTGGATCGGAGCGGATCAGATGAAAATGGACAGGGGGCCCATTTTCATCCGATCTCCATAGAGGAGAGCAGCACTCTGACAGTTCCTTCTCTGCTCAGCAAGCTGAGACGGATCTGTCATCCGGCGGCTCAGCGGGGATCGTCAGAGCGATCCCCGTTCAGCAAAAACGGACCTCATACACAGAAAGCCCATGTGAAAGGGGCCTCAGGAACATGCACACTTAGTAGCTACTGTGTGCAAAGGCAAAAAATTCCCAGCGCCTTCTGGTGCCCGGGAAGCCACACATGCCGCCGCCAATACAAGCGAATGTCTTACACAGCTATACTCTGGTAAATGGAAATGGTTTCTGCATTGGCACCTACCCACACGTCAGAAATCTACAGGGATTTTACTCCTCAGCACAAAGGAGCTGCTAATCGTTCATGTGTATGAGGCCAAATATCTACCCAGAGTTCAGCTTTAAGTGGCCTTTTTTCAATAAACAGAGTGCTTGCCCACTTTTCTCCTATCGTAGTAAGGGACAGATAGATCCTGACAAGGCAATTGTTGCAACATTGCTTTGTAGAGAGGCAAAGTGTTCTCACAGTACTTTTATTAAATTGTCCTTGGCCAGCATGCACAGCTCATTAA
>BLSH010206247.1:827027-837687 GCA_018402905.1 Glandirana rugosa
CCAGGGTACAACGTCGCACGACCGCGCAATTGTCAGTTAAAGCGACGCAGCGCCGAATCGCAAAAAGGGCTCCGGTCCTAAAGCTGGAAATCCTTCCGGGTCTGAAGTGGTTAATCTACAACTGCCATGATGCTGCACATGTGATCAGCTATGATACCAGCCATTGGATGGTTTGACAGTTTGGTTTAGAGCACGACCAATGGGAGTGTTACATTTCAGGCACGTGCCGGAAATGTAAATGGTTTTTAAACTGTTCAATGGATGGGTTTACAAGCGCTTTAATTGAATTTGAAGTTTTGAGCTGCCAAGTTTACGATCCAGGGTCTTGTACCAGATAGCTCAGCTTGCTCCCTAAAAACTATACTGCAGCTGAGCCACACCATCTTTTCTAACACCTACCCCAACATGTGACTAGACAGTAGTAAGAAATTACATTTTTGGGGGAGTTCCATACATAAATATGTGCTGCCAGCCTTAAAAGAGGGCACCATTTGAAATTGCTGCCTATTAAAAAAAAAAAAAAAAAAAAAAGGAAAAAAGGATCAGATAGCTGTAGACTGAAATAGAAAACTAATTTTAAACACAAGGCCTTGCACCCCAGCAAATGCTTATTTAGCACATAACCTGCACTGACAAGCTAAACAATTGGAAGTGTCAAAAGTGTTAAAAACTGCTGAATGTGATATACAAGTGTTTATTTTAATGTTGTTCAATGCCAATGCTCTCTAAAACATCCATGTATACAGATTTATAGGAATACATGGTGTTTATTTTGGACTTGAAGGTGTTTTTCTCAGGCAGTTGGCAACCACCCCACCAGAGCCATAAACACAGACAAAACCAAAGACTGTACAGGAAACGGTATTCACAGGTCTCATTCCATCACATACCCAAAAAATAAGAGGATTATTATTTATTTCAAAGCAGTGGGTAGAGCTACGCAAATTGAATTATGTCCCAACAGGCAGATGCACACCCAGGATGGCTGCTTTTCTGAATCTGCGGTAATGCGGAAAAACAAAAGTGCACAAAAAAAGCACATGAGAACAACACACACAAAAAAGTGCACTTAAGGGTGTCTCTCTTGTCCACCTCCAATAAGACCTAGGACCTTACCCTGACCCCCTAGGGCACAAGGCTCCCGCCAGGGGCAAGGCCTGACTTGGCCCACTAAGCCAAAGGGCCTGGTGGACCCTACTCCTCATGGTCAGCTGAAGCCAACCAACCAATACTAGGTGAGGGGGCTCACCCGAAGAGAGACACCCCCCCAGTTCAGAGGAGGAAAGCACCTGATGGCCACACATTTTTCCCCTATACTACAAGGTAAGCCCGAGGACCCACACCCTCCATCTAAGTGAAAAGACACAAAAGTGCAAAAAGTGCCAGATGTGAGAGAAAAAAAAAATAGTGCCCGTGCTAGTGCATACGCTAGACCCTGAGGCCTGACAGCAAAAAAAATTGTCCTGGACTTAGCCAAAAGGTTTAGCCATAGGGGGCGCACAGGCGCCGCCACGCCATCCATGCGTTCAGCCCCCTAAACTACATGCAGAGCGTAGGACGCATCGATTCTAATGGGGTTTTTTTTTTCTTTGAAGCACGTGATTAGAGTCTGAGACTCTAGTTGGCTTAAAAAAAAAGGGTGGGCTGCGCTCCGAGCCCACCAACTTGTGTGACAATAGCAAATTAATATTTGCTATTGTCTTTTTGATTCTCCTCCCAGCCAATCAGGAAGCAGGTCCTGAGACCCGATTGGCCAGGGAGTCTTAGGACACCCAGCAAATCGGGTCTCAGTCAGGATCCACTACCTGTTCAGTCTGGAAGAAACGCAATGGCCCCAGAGTGAGGAGCTGCAGCCCGGATCCATGCCTGCCTGATCTGCCTCCTTCCCAAAGTAAGGAGGCCTCAGATCGCCACTGGATTCCTGTTGTCACCCGCACATGGGACATGGGGGGGGGGAATCGCCGCATTCCCGTTAGTCTCCCATGGGATTGGGGTTGGTTTTCAGCTGCACCCTCCCCACTCCAAATATTGAGCACCAGCTGCCACTGCCGGGTGCAGAAAAAAGCACAAGTGTCATGATACTAACAGCACCCCTGACAGGAAGTGATCTGGAACACAGACCTAAGTTCCATGTGGCAGGAAATCAAAGACGTTACTGGAAGAAGCAGCAGAGGAGGACCCACACCAAGGATATCTACATATCTCTGCTAACAAGCTCATCTATATCAGAACCCCAAACAGATTGGCGTCTATGCGTTTTACCCCTGCAGGGGTGACGCTATCTGCTAAGTAGGGAACCTGAGGGGAGCACGCATGACCTGCACTTTAAAAAGCACGGATAAGATCGTCCATGATGGTTTACATTGAAGAAATTCAGCAATAATTAAATGCACTGAATTTAACAAAATAATTACTAAGAACTACAATAAGGACTATTAAGCACTTTATTTTCAACTCTCCTATCCTGTCAGCCAGAAGGTTGATAATAATAGAGGACCGTTACTAAAACATTGATTGGCACTGAATTTGCACAGAGCACTTTATGTATTTATTTATTTTTACATGCACATTGGTTTAAATGTGATATCCGGCTTCATATGAAAGTGTATTTGTCAGCACGTTTGGAATAGAGGATTTCAGGTTCATTTAAGGAGGACACATATCAAGAAAGACTTCACACACTCTAGCATGTTTATATATACTGTTTATTGGTTACACATTATGATTGTGATAGGCAGCGCCCCATCCCTACTATTTGTTATATACTAATCTTTACTCCACTTAGTGGAGATACAGGGCGGCAGCAGCTCTATTCTTAGTAGTCCTAAGCGCAGAAACTTCAGTTCCTTCCTATATTTGCCCTATTCACCAGTGGCTCTGAATGTTTATCTGACTGATGGGCCATTAAGGAATGATTTGCAAAGCTCTGCCCAGTTTTCTGAAATGAGGAATATTCTTTTTGGAATACAGTGCCTTAAAAAGTATTTATATCCCTTGAAATTCTCCACATTTTTTCATCTTACAACCAAAAGTGTAAATGTATTTTATTGGGATTTTATGTGATAGACCAACACAAAGTGGCACATAATTGTGAAAGTGGAAGGAAAATGATAAATGGTTTTCAACATTTTTTACAAATAAATATGTGAAAAGTGTGGCGTGCATTTGGATTCAGCCTCCTTTACTCTGATACCCCTAAATAAAATCAAGTGCAACCAATTGCCTTCATAAATAATCAAATTAGTAAATAGTTCACCTGTGTGTAAGTAAATTTAAGTAGAAATACAGCTGTTCTGTGAAGCCCTCAGAAGAGTTTGTAAGAGAACCTAAGTGAACAAACAGCATCGTGAAGGCCAAGGAACACACCAGACAGGTCAGGGAAAAAGTTGTGGGGTAGTTTAAAGCTGAGTTAGGTTATAAAAAATATCCCAAGCTTTTAACATCTCACAGAGCACTGTTCAATCCTACATCCGAAAATGGAAAAAAAAAAAAAGGAGTATGGCACAACTGCAAACCTACCAAGACATGGCCGCCCACCTAAACTGACAGGCCAGGCAAGGAGAGCATGCCCATGGTAACTCTGGAGAAGCTGCAGAGATCCACAGCTCAGGTGGGAGAATCTGTCCACAGGACAACTATTAGTCGTGCACTCCACAAATCTGGCCTTTATGGAAGAGTAGAAGAAAGCCATTGTTGAAAGAAAGCCATAAGTAGTCCCGTTTGCAGTTTGCGAGAAGCCATGTGGGGGACACAGTAAACATGTGGAAGAAGGTGCTCTGGTCAGATGAGACCAAAATTGAACTTTTTGGCCTAAGAGCAAAACACTATGTGTGGCGGAAAACTAACACTGCACATCACCATGAACACACCATCATCACTGTGAAACATGGTGGTGGCAGCATCATGTTGTGGGGATGCTTTTCTTCAGCAGGGACAGGGAAGCTGGACAGAGTTGATGGGAAGATGGATGGAGCCAAATACAGGGCAATCTTAGAAGAAAACCTGACTTCAAAAGTCTGCAAAAGTCTTGAGACTTGGGCAGAGGGTTCACCTTCCGGCAGGACAACGACCCTAAACATACAGCCAGAGCTACAATGGAATGGTTTAGATCAAAGCATATTCATGTGTTAGAATGGCCCAGCCAAAGTGCAGACCTAAATCCAATTGAGAATCTGTGGCAAGACTTGAAAATTGCTGTTGACAGAGGCTCTCCATCCAATCTGATAGAGCTTGAGCTATTTTGCAAATAATAAGCAAAAATTTCCCTCTCTAGATGTGCAAAGCTGGTAGAGACATCCCCAAAAAGACTTGCAGCTGTAATTGCAGTGAAAGGTGGTTCTACAAAGTATTGGGGGGCTGAATACAAATGCACGCCACACTTTTCACATATTTATTTGTAAAAAATTTTGAAAACCATTTATCATTTTCCTTCCACTTCACAATTATGTGCCACTTTGTGTTGGTCTATCACATAAAATCCCAATAAAATACATTTAAGTATTTGGTTGTAACATGACATAATGTGGTAAATTTCAAGGTGTATGAATACTTTTTTAAGGCACTGTACAAGAATGAATGAGAGAATGTGTTCTGTTTTAACCTCTTGAGATCCACGCTATAGACGAAATCTATTGACGTCAGCACTGCAAGGGCGTGCCCGCAGGTCGGGCGGACTCGATGTCCGCTCCTGACCCGCGATCGCCTGCGGAGCTGCAGAACGGGGAACTGCCAATGTAGACATGGCAGTCCTCAGTTCTGTTAAGTGGGACATGACAGATCTACTGATCCCTGTCACTGGGATCAGTTAGATCTGTTATGTCCCTGCCAACCCATCCCCCCCACAGTTAGAACACGCCCAGGGAACACTGTTAACCCCTTCACTGCCAATGACATATATACATTTATAATCAGTGGACATTTAAATTTCTGATCGCTGTATAAATGTCATTGGTCCCAAAAAAGTGTCAAAAATGTCCGACATGTCCGCTGCAGTCCCGATAAAAATCGCAGACCGCCGACATTACTAGTAAAAAAAAAAAAAAAAAAAAAACGCCATAAATCTATTTCCATAGTTTGTAGATGTGATAACTTTTGCGCAAACCAATCAATAAACGCCTATTGCGATTTTTTTTTTACCAAAAATATGTAGAAGAATATAAAATCGGCCAAACCCAATGAATAATTTTTTTTTATATTTTATTTTTGGATATTTATTAGAGCAAAAAGTAAAAAATATTGTTCTTTTTTCAAAATCGTCGCTCTTTGTTTGTTTATAGCGCAAAAAATAAAAACCGCAGAGGTGATCAAATACCACCAAACGAAAGCTCTATTTGTGGGAGAAAAAGGACGCCAATTTTGTTTGGGTACAACGTCGCACGACCGCACAATTGTCATTCAAATAGTGACAGCGCTGAAAGCCGAAAATTGGTCTGGGCAGGAGGGGGGTTTAAGTGCCCAGTAAGCCAGAGGTTAAGCAGGCTTGGGCTATGTACATATTCTGCTTCAGGCAGGGTGGATAAAAATCAATTTTTTTTTTTATTTTATTTAAATCTGATTTTTTTAAATTAAATCGTAACTTCTTGATTTTTATCAAATTTGTTTTAATAAAATGCTTTTGGGGTAAAAATCTATCTAAAGATAGTTTTCTATTTAAGATCCATTAATAATTTAGTTGATTCAGCATAAAATTGAGTTAAGTTATGTAGCATGAGGCTGTATATTCTTCATTATACATTTTTGGTAAACTCATTCAATTAATAAAACTCTGCAAGCTGAAATAACATGAACTGCATTGATGCATTCACACAATTTCACAGTAACAGATGAGATAAAACAAAGTTCAGGAAAATTCCTTTATCCTATTGCTTTGCAATTCTATGTACACTACAAACTGTATAACTGAATTGGTTCTGATATCACTGTTTCCTAACCTTACAGCTTATTCTAAATTGGAAACCTTCATTTTGTTTGCAAATATTAAAGTTTCTAACTACCAGCAAGAATAAGTCCTTACATTTAAAGAGCACCTGTCATTTCAGATCCATCATGGCAGTGCCCGTTAGTGGTCATCCACTCACCTGCTGCCACTACATCCCTACCTTGTTGTGTCACTACCGCATCACAAGCTGTCCCATTAAAGTGAATGGGACTGTTGGTGAGTCAACAGCAGGTTAGAGGAGGAGCCGCTGCAGGACAGAGATGACCGTTGCTCTTTAAAAATGATGATTTAAATTGAGTTGATTTAAATCAAGCCTATTTACTAGTGATTTAAATCATGATTTAAATTGTGATTTAAATCAAATCCCCCCTAGCCTCAGGGCTTCTTTATTGCTTTAGTCCCTTCCCACCATAACCTACCTGTAGGTTTGTACTGTCTCTTTAGAGAAAAAGAAAATACAGAGCGATCAGTAAAAATGCTTCAGAATAGACTTTTCTAAAGCATTTTTCTATCTGGCACAAACCTGAATTAAATTGGTTTGTGCAGTTTTCCTCCCTCCTCCCTAGATGTTGAAAAAGTTCTAACTATATCTATCTGTATGCCAAGTGCCGGAAGCGCTGCATGTAACCCCTTGGCAGGGCTAGGGTGGTTCTTTTATTATTACTTGATTTCTTTAATCTGTGACACACAGTGAATGTTCCAGCCTGGGCAGCGGCTGATTGATGCGTAAAAGGTGTAAATGGCTTCTGTGTTAAAGCTCTCAGTGGGAAGTTGTCTGTGCCTGGGGACTAGTGGCCATGAGTCAGCTAGCATATTGATGATGTGATTTTTATCTCTGGGGTTTTTCACACAGTTAAGCTCGGACTTCTGAGGACTAATGGCTGAGGGAGTTGAGCGATAAAATTAATTAGCTCTGATATTGAATATGCAGCCGTGGACGGCTAGTCTGTCTGCAATATGTTTTGTCAGCTCTATTTTCACGATGCTGGCTATAGCAGAGCTCGGCTTGACAAAGGGAAGACCATTTTTCTATAGCGTAATAAAAAAAGTTAAATTTTTAAATGAGTAGTAGAATTGCTAAATATAGGATTTTTTTTTAACTACGGTCTTTGCTGCCAACCATCAGCTCTCCAAAATGCAGCATTTTCATTTGTGCATCTGCACCCACCTGTCTACTACATAAAAGGTGACCAATTCTTTAAAGCGGAGTTCCGCCCAAAATATGACTTTAACCGGTTCTACACCGCGCGCAGTATATTTACTGCGGCAGTGTGGACGCTTAGCGCGAATCGCCGTAAAAAGTCGGCGATTCGTGCAGGCGCAGCTAGAGGGCGCGCTCTCGTGCCCGACACACTCCGGAGGAATGTGCCCGCGTCTCGGGCGGACCCGATGTCCGCCGGCAAGCCGCAATGAGCTGCTAGAGCCAAAGAGTGGGGAACCACCAATGTAAACATGGCGATTCCCCGTTTTTTTCAATGCGGACATAAGAGATCTACTGATCGCTGTCACTGAGATCAGTTAGATCTCTTATGCCCATGGTAGCCCAGCCCCCCCACAGTTAGAACATGCCCAGGGAACACAGTTAACCCCCAGATCGCCCCCTGCTGGTTAACCCCTTCACTGCCAATGAAATTTATACAGTAATCAGTGGACATTTAAATTTCTGATCGCTGTATAGATGTCATTGGTCCCAAAAAAGTGTCAAAAATGTCCGACATGTCTGCCCCTATATCGCAGTACCACTAAAAATCGCAGATCACCGCCATTACTAGTAAAAAATAAAAACCCCAGAAATGAATTCTCATCTTCCGTAAATGCGGCAACTTTTGCGCAAACCAATCAATAAACGCCGATTGTGATTTTTTTTACCAAAAATATGAGTTAGAATATAAATCGGCCAAACAGATGAAAAAAATGTTTTTTATATATATATATATTTTTTTTTTATTTGAATTTTAGTAAAAAGTAAGAAATATCGTTTTTTTGTAAAATTGTCGATTTTCTTTGTTTATAGCGGCGATCAGAAATGACGCAGCGGTGATCAAATACCACCAAAAGAAAGCTCTATTTGTGGGGAAAAAAGGACGCAAATTTAGTTTGGGTACAAAGTCGTACGGCGGCGCAATTGTCAGTTAAAGCGACGCAGTGCCGAATCGCAAAAAGTGCTCTGGTCAGGAAGGGGGTAAAACTTTCTGGGGCTGAAGTGGTTAAGATAAAAATACTCCTAGAAAACTCATGCCTCATACAACGTAACAAAGGTATACTGGGTTTTCTGTTCCTGCAGCATCGTCTTCCTATTTTGTGAAGTTCCTGCACAGCGCGGGCATCTCCAGTAGAGGCATCTGAAGCCGCAGTGTCCTTCTTCCTGGATTCCGTGCATGCTGGATACCCGGCATGCACCTGCCAATCTCGCGCATGTGCAGTGCAGTGCAGTGCAATCTTGGTCAGCTTGGCATGGCACGGCTCCAGTAACATTTAACATTGGCTTCTATGGGAAATTGCGGTCAACTTGACATGGCACTGGAGCAGTGCCATGTCAAGCTGACCAAGATTTTCCATAGACGTCAATGTTAAATGTTACGGGAGCAGTGCCATGCCAAGCTGACCAAGATCTCCCAGGAGCCAATGCAAAGTTGGAAATGACGTACGGCGCCCCTAAAGGAGGAAGTGAGATTAGATATAGGCATAAATCAGGCGAGTGAACAGAAAAAAAAGAAAAAAATTGCCAATTCTTTTTAAGGATGCACATTAGTGCTGCATTGTGAGGAGTGAGAAATGTGGGTGGAACTCCACTTTAAAGAGGGATGAGAGCAAATGACTAGAGGTACGCCTGCAACAACCTCCCAACCCTGCTGTCATTCATGCCTGAATGTCCCACCGCTACACATTCATATCGGCCAATCACCATGGTGTCAGAAGAGTGTTTCAGTATTTTTAGGAACTGCCAAAACATTGGCTGTTATAGATTCATTGATAACAGAAAGATTAAAGTATCATTAAACACAAATCAATAACTGTCAATACATGCTATATTACACTGTGTTCAGGCTTATTCATTAGAGCATTGTTTTCAGTAGACTGCAAAAATCCTGGTTGATCCTGCTGTTCACAGTCTCTCCTTCCTGGTCTGTGTCCCCACTGCAGCCTGAAATTGTGTAGACCAGCTGTTGAGATCTACTGAGCATGCTTCGGTTTCAGTTCACTCCCAAGCTGTTCATATCCTACTTGTTCTCATCTGTGCAGCCCATGTGACTATAGTTACACATGTGGGCGTGCACACTGTGCACACTGTGCAAAATGACACTCTCCCTCCCCCTTCTCCTTAATGTTCTCATATAGCTAAACACTATGGGGTAGGAGAGAAGATGCTGATTGATGGAGGCTTCATCTCCTTGTTGGTCCCAGCACATACACACCATAGACACACTGGAGGATGTGACACAGCCTATGATTGGCAGAATCTCTTCCAGGTCTCTTTGCAGTGTGAACAAAGTGAAAGGTATTATCAGTCAACTTCAACTCCACATACAGCAAGCTATTGCAAAAAAATAAAAAATATTTGCTTCAAAATATAGATTTGTATGATGCTTTAAAACACTTGGTTGCAATTATTAATTGTAATTCTCTATTCTGAATGCTTTTTTATGTCATGTTCATACATCAGGAGAGTAATAGAAACTCATCCCTCAGAACTTTTCCTGAAGATATGAAAGATCTGGGAAAAGTCATGTGGCCGCTAAACAGCAATGATTAAATAAGATTTATTTAATTTACCTATATAGTGCCGTCAATTTACACAGTGCTTTACATATATTATACATTCAGATCTGTCCCTGCCCTCAAGTAGCTTACAATCGAAGATCCTTAACTCACATTCATTCATACTAGTGCCAATTTAGACAGGAGCCAATTAAATTACTAGCATGTCTTTGGAGTGTGGGAGGATACCGGAGAACCCGGAGGAAACCCGCACAGGGAGAGCATACAAACTGCAGGTAGTAGTGCCGTGGTTGGGAATCAAACCAACAACCCTAGTGCTGCTAGGTGGACGTGCTAACCACTTAGCCATTGTGCTGTGATTTTTTTATAATAAATACAGTGGCATGATTTTTATACTGTACATAAATAGAAGGGATGATGACAATTAAACATTGTATATTTCACTTAAAAGTGTTTGTTACCTCAACATTTCAGCAGGTACCATGTACTAATCTGACAAAGTATCCTGAAATTCCCTGGTGTTCCTGCTAGTCCCCTTGCTTTCCTGTTAAAAACTGACCACACTAAGTATAACACACCGTGGTCAGTTCTCTAGCTGTGCTGCTGCTTCTCCACCAGCTCTTATGCAACCAAGAACAGAGGGCATGTGCTTACCTATGGAAAAGGGAGCAAAAAAAAGGTATTTGTATTTTTTGAAATATCTATACACAAATGTTAAGCCTTTCATTTCTATTTTAAACTGAATGGGTTGTTTTACAAGGTGATCGTTTACAATCACTTTAAGGTGATTGTAAACGATCAACTTGTAAAACAACCCATTCAGTTTAAAATAGCACTAAACATCTTTGTATAGATATAAAAATACATTATAAATACCTTTTATTCTCAGCTGCAAAAGAGCTGGGGGGGGGGGGGGAGAAGCAGCAGCACAGTGAGCTTCATATTGAATGGCTGTGCAGTGTGTGGGGGGGGGGGGGGGCATGAAAGGACAATCATTGGAGG
>BLSH010206247.1:844628-856033 GCA_018402905.1 Glandirana rugosa
ATTCATGATAGTTCCCAGTCCAAAGATGAGACCGCTAGAAAAAAGTCGCGGGAAACCGCTGCGTAAGAAACTAGGAATGGAAATACGTCCCCCAAGCTGTACAGCGGAGACCGCGGTACCCTGGAGTTAAACCAGGAGAACCAGGAAGTCTTCGACAGGAAACTCTTATAGTCCCTTTAAAGTGATGTTGACGAAAGTGTCTTCCAGTTATCAACCCTCTGTACCTGCTTGTTCAACCTGTCGCCCAATGGGCTGTTGTTGTTTGTATGTTTGCACGTCTTTTATAACCAATAAAAATATCTTAAAAAAAAAAAGATAAGGAGACCTACAGGAAAGAGCCGCCAACTCAGACACCCGCCGAGCGGATGTGATAACTACCAGGAAAGCCACCTTCTGTGAAAGCAGTTGTAGTGAAATTTCCCTGATATTCTCAAAGGACAGCTTCTGAAGGACCAAGAGGACCAAATTGAGGTCCCATGGCGCCAGAGGCGACATGTCGAACCCCCTGCATAAAGGTAAGGATCAAAGAATGCGTCGCCAAAGGGCGCTGAAAAAAGATCGCCAGAGTAGAAACCTGACCCTTGATAGTACTTAACTCCAGTTTCTGGTCGAGACCCTTCTGTAGGAAGGCCAGCACCCGAACCCATGAGAAGGAACGAGTGTTCCACCCCTGTCTTCGCACCAGGCGACGTAAGCCTTCCAGGTGCGGTGATAAATTTTACGTGAAGTGGCCTTAGGTGCCTTCAACATGGTAGGAATCACCAAGTCCGAGACATCTCAATCCCTCAACACCTGGGATTCAATAGCCAGGCCGTTAAAGCAGGGTGCAAGATGGGCCCCTGGGACAGAAGATCCTCACGAAGCAGGAGTCGCCAGGGGACATCCACCACCAGTTGCACTACGTCGGTGTACCAAAGACGCCTTGGCCAATCTGGAGCTACCAGAATGGTCGGTATACCTTCCGTTTTTATTCTGCACAGAAGGCGAGGAAGCAGTTTGAGAGGTGGAAAGGCATAGATGAGTTGATACCGAGCTTACGGAGCAACAAGTGCATCCGCCGCGTCCGCCAAGGGATCCCTTGTCCTGCTCACGAAGATCTGCACCTTCCGATTGAGATGGGACGCTAGCAAGTCCACGTCCGGGACACCCCATCTCAGACAAATCTGATGAAACACATCCGGGTGCAGGGACCACTCTCCCTGGTCCAGGCGTTGATGACTGAGATAGTTCGCCTGCCAATTTTCTATGCCCGGTATGTGGAAGGCAGAAATTGCCGGAACGTGGCTTTCTGTCCACCGCAGGATGGGGGCTACCTCCAAGGCCGCAGCCGAGCTTCTCGTCCCGCACTGATGGTTCACGAATGCCACGGCCGTGGCATTGTCCGACTGAACCTGGACAGGGCACCCGTGTAGTCTCGACGTCCAATGGGAGAGGCAGCATCAAATCACCCGCAATTCCAGGACATTGATCGGGAGACAAGACTCCTTCGGAGACCACCGTCCCTGGGCTGAGGGCAGCCCCAGGACTCCGCCCCAGCCTGTCAGGCTGGCGTCCGTCATGATCACTGTCCAGTGAAGGGGGAGGAAGGACTTCCCCGACCGAAGACAGTAGCCACCAGAGCAGCAAGGTCCGTACCTGGTGATCCATCCTGATCCCCCAATCCAGGGAAGATGGGAACCTGTCCCATCTCAGGAGAATCTCCCGTTGCTGAACCCAGGTGTGGTACTGAGCATAAGGGACCGCCTCGAAGGAGGCCACCATGAGGCCCAGGACTCACATGCAAAACCGGAGTGAGGCCCATTTCTGGGACAGCAGGGACCGAACCACCGACTGAAGCGTCTGCCGCTTGGTTGGCGGAAGGAAAACCTTCGCCTGGGCCGCATCCAGGATCAGCCCCAGATATTCCGGGCGGTGAGACGGAATCAGAACTGACTTCGGGAGGTTGATCACCCAGCCAAACTCCTGCAGAGTGTGCAGGGTGATCGTCACATTGTCCCTGAGCGCTGGAGCCGACTCCGCTCGCAGGAGAAGGTCGTCCAGAAACACCACCACCGTGATGCCCCTTTGCCTCAGCAGAGCCAGAACCGGGGTCAGCAGTTTGTTGAAAACCCAAGGCGCCGATGTCAGGCCAAATGGGAGGGCCACGAACTGGTAGTGATCCTTCCCAACCGCAAAGTGCAGGAATCGCTGGTGCTGGGCGCAGATTGGAACATGCAGGTACGCATCTTTGATGTTGAGGGAGGCCAGGAAATCGCCCTGGTGCAGGGCCGCTACTACAGAGCGGACCGACTCCATCCGAAACCGGCGGACCCGCACAAACCTGTTAAGGTCCTTCAGGTCCAGGATGGGACGAACCCCATCCCTCTTTGGAACCAGGAAAAGGTTGGAATAAAACCCCTGGGAAGGTTCCGCCCGTGGAACAGGAAGAATCACCCCTTGACCCAGCAGGCAGCTGCAGGTTGGAGGTAAAGAACCTGTCTGGGGAGCGGGAACGGAATTCTATGCTGTACCCCGAGGAGACCACTTTGAGTACCCAGCGGTCCGAGATGCGGGAGGACCACCTGTCTGCGAACCCCAGGAGAAGTCCCCCCAACCGACCACCGGGCGGGGGCAACCCTTCATGTGGAGGAGACCTTGTTCTCTGGCTTGGAGCGCTTATGTGGCCAGAGACCCACGGGGGCTTTTGTAGGCTGTGAACCCTTGCCCGAGGACTGGAAGGGATGAAAAGGCAGCCTATGGGCCGGAAAGGAGGGGCCCTGTCGGCCTAGTCCTCCTAGACTCCGGGAGAGAGGTGCTCTTCCCTCCCGTGAGATCTCTGATCATCTCATTCAAGGAGCCGCCAAAGAGCCGCCCCCCCCCCCTGGAAAGGCAAGTCCGCCAGGGCCTTCTTAGAAATCTGTTATGCGGACCAGTACTTCAGCCAAAAGCCACCGCCTGGCTACCAGAGACCGTGGACGCCTTGGATATCAGGGGGGCCGCGTCCAGGGCTGCATCGCACAGATACTGAGCCCCCTGGACCATCCGATCTGCAAGATCCACACACTCAGGAGAAGCCTGCGTCTTGCACAACTCGCTGTGTAGCAGCTTCGGCCACTCAGTGAGCGTTTGCGACACGAGTGCAGAAGCCACAACGGGCTGCATGGCAGACCCCGTTAAAACAAATAGGGATCTGACGCAAGCCTCGGCCTTCCTGTCAGCCGGGTCCTTAAAGGACGGCGTGCCTTCCACTGGGATGGTGGTCGCCTTACTCAGGCGGGCCACAGGGGAAACAACTACGGGGGATGATGCCCATTTTTTCAATCATTTATCCTCAAAGGGATAACGCACAGTGAAACGCTTTGAAACTAGGAGGGAGCTCTGAGGCCGAGCCCAGTCCCTATGAACAAATTTATCCAAAAAATCCACATACGGAAAAACCTTAGCCACCGGGCCTGGTCTATGTGACCCGAAGGGGACGGGCACCCTCCGAGAGGGTCCCGCCGCTTCTTCCAGTTGCAGGGTCTCAAACACAGGAGTGATCAGAGCGTCTACAAGAGCCTTCTCGTGCGCAACAGCGGATGCCTCACTCTCATCCCCGCTATCAGGAGCGTCTGGGATCTCGCCGTCCGACAGTTCAAGGGGGTTCCCTGCAACGGAGGAGCCCCCTCGCAGTCAGAGTCCTCCCCTGAAGAGGGGGGGGGGGGCAAGGGGGCGCTTTTTGGCGTCCCTGCGGTTCAACAGCGACTCTACCCGGGAGACAAACGTCTCCAGGACCGTGGACATGGCCTCTACAAGGGACGGGGCCCCTGAAGTGCTGGCTACAGGCACCGAGAGGTCCGGTGGGGAAGCACCCACATCGGCTGCCATTCTGTCACCCACCATGGCAGCGCCCAGAAAATGAGGCCTATTGCCAGGAGACCACTGCACCCCCACCCCACAGCTGCGCAGAGCTTGTCACAGGGGGCACCCCAGGGGGACTCACCACCCGACCAGAGAGGAGCTGCCTGCTGCTGCTGTCCACCACTGTCACTGCTACCCACACTGCCGCTGTGCTCAGAGCCGTCGCCATCGCCAGTGAGATCCGCGCCGTGCTGGGGGGTAAATCAGTGCCAGAAAACGGCCAGGACCGCCCCTCAGCACACACAGGCCTTCCATGTGTAGAACACCACAGGAAAATGTCCACCTATG
The DNA here is from genome assembly GCA_018402905.1 of Glandirana rugosa. Classification (NCBI taxonomy): domain Eukaryota; kingdom Metazoa; phylum Chordata; class Amphibia; order Anura; family Ranidae; genus Glandirana; species Glandirana rugosa. The sequence goes on from BLSH010206247.1 coordinate 848,796, forward strand.
CATACTAGAGGACGAAACCCCGTGCAACAGCGCCACAGCTACACCAAAATGGCAGCCAACCGATCCACATGCATTTAAATGCGGCCAGCTACAAGAAAATGGCGGCCGGGCATTGGCAAAATGGCCGCCGACTAACCAACCGCCGAGCACGAGGCAAGGGGGGGCAGGGAGTGAGGTGGAGTGGGACCAGCTAGGGCCCATACACCCATTACACCCTGGGAGCCCCGGTGAGGGGAAGGGGGGGTGCGACAGCAGGGTACCGGAGGGGTGGGGGAGCACGAGTGTGGAAGGGGGGGAGACCACCCAGTACGCTACACCCCGGAGGGGGGACCCGCCAGCTCCCTGGGCCCCCGAAGGGGAGGGGGGACGTACTTACCCCATCTAGTCGGGCGGTGTGGGGGATCCCACCCGAGACAACTTACACGCTCCTGGTTAGGCCAGAGGAAACGGTCGGCCCTGGACACACTGCGTGCGATGGCGGGACTTTAACCCACAGGGCAACCCCATCCGGTCAGGGCTTGTCGCGGTCGACCCAGCACGAAGCATCCGGTCTAGTGCGTGACGGCCGGCTGGGGAGACTACCTGGATCCAAAAACCAGCATGTTACCCAGCACGGCTGCTTGATTGTAGTCTAAATCTGTGAGGCTGTCTCCGGACAGCCGAAGTGGACCAGAGAGGTACCACAAATCCCAACAGGGAGCCTAGGTCTAACTCCTTGCACTAGGCAGAAAAAAACTGAGCTTGCAGAGCTGGGTGTGGGGTTATCTGCCAGTGGGGACTGTTACTGTTCTTTTTGCTGTTAGAACTGCCTGTTCTGCCTACTAAACTCCTGAAGAGGGCAGTATAACCCACTTAGTCCTAAGAGTCGCTGTGCCTGTCGACGAACGAAAGAGAAAAGCTTGATTTAAATAATTTTTAAAGGGCAACTGTCATCTCTGTCCTGCAGCGGCTTTTCCTTTGAACCGCTGTTGACTCAAAGACCGTCCCATTCACATTAATGGGAGGGCTGGTGATGAGGCAGGTGAGGATTGTGGCGGCAGCAGGTGAGTGGATGCCCGCTAACAGGCGCTGCAATGATGGATCTGAAATGACAGGTGCTCTTTAAATGTAAGGACCCATTTTTGCTGGTAGTTAGAATCTTTAATATTTGCAAAAAAAAGTGAAGGTTTCCCATTTAGAATAATAAGCTGTCAGGTTAGTAAAACAGCGATATCAGAAATGGTTCAATCATACAGTTTGTAGTGTACATAGATTTGTAAAACAATGGGATAAAGGAATATTGATGAACTGTTTTATCCCATGGTTACTGTGAAATTGTGTGAATGCATCAATGTAGTGCATGTTATCTCAGCTTGCAGAGCTTGGATTCATTGAATGAGTTTACCAAAAATGTAAATATTGCAGAATATAAAGCCGCATGCTAGATAACCAAGCTCCATTTCATACTGAATAAACAAATTTATTAATGTATCTTGAATACAAAACTATCTTTAGAAAGATTTTTACTCCAAACGCATTTTATTAAAATAAATTTGATAAAAATCAAAAAATTCATTTTAAATCAAAAAGATCCAATTTAAATTTTAAAACAAATCTGATAGTTTTGATTGTTTAAAAAAATCATCTATTTTTATGCACCCTGCCTAATGGTAAGCAGTAAGAATAGAGAGGGTGGATCTCCCTAATGGGGGCACAGACAGCAATAAAAACTGACAGGTATTCTAATATCTCAACTCAAAAAAAAAAAAAAAGCCTTTAGCTACTTTAAAGGAGTTACTCTATCCTAACAAGCAATCAGGTTCTTATCAAATTGAGCAAAACAAAAAAGTAGCTTTGGATTAAAAGGAAAGAGAATAGGGTTGCAAGATGAGCCAGGAGGGTATGGAACTGAGGTGGGCATATACCTGGGACGCCAGGTATCTCCATTGAGCCCCATAGTTTGCCAATCTCAACACCCAGAGTGCTGACTTAACCATAGGCATTGAAACATCAAATCCTTTTAATTCTACTGACTGGATAGCAATGACGGAGACCCTGATGGGTTAGACAATTATGGCCAACATTCTGATTATGTCAAGCAAGTTGCCAGACATGCGCTGTCCATTTGATGGATGTGCATGTCTGATATAAAGAAAAATTCTCCAAGTTTCTGATTGAATGATCAACAAATATAATGTATGGATACCTTTATACATTGCAAGATTTTTATCTCCAGTACGCTTTGCCTGATGCCAGACTGAATCAATTGCAGACAGTGGAAGAAAAATGCTAGCAGGGAGCGAACAACACCTTTGTCACTGCGCATTGTAAGCTAAAAAGACAAATACTGCAAGTTAAGCATACAGTAATATAATGCAGAAGACAGAAGTGCTGCCTAGGTAACAAAAGGAAATGTACAAATGAATTATAGCCTGGTAAGACAAAAGCCTCTGTGAATTTACTTGTAGGTTTGCACACACCAGCCTTGAAAACCATGACTAAGCTTACTGCTCCCGGGAAAAGGAAGCGACTTGTTGAGAAGAGAGATGAAAAAGAGCTATTCATTTAGTATTACAGATTTCTTTTTTCTTTTTTGTCTGCATTTTCTGAAAGGAAACCTGATAACAGCAATTTAAAGCAGAACTCCAGGCAGATAAGGAAAAAAGGTAATCCAGTGAGGTGTTTATTGAAAAAAAATAAAAGATATTTTACATGGCAGCATAAATACCTAGGGCCTTGCTTACACTTGCGGCTGCAGGGTGGTACAAACAGGCGGTTGAGACATGTTTTTATCACCCCATCCCTCTTAAAGCAGTAGTAAAGTGACGTAAAAAAAATTAAAAAAAAAAGCTTTCCCCCTGCAAGGCAAAGTTATAATGTGCTAGTATGCACTGCATACTAGCACATTATGTGAGACCTACCTTAGAACAAAGCCCTCCAACGGCATGCTGTCCCCAATCGCAGGGAATTGAGAGCACAGTGCGCCGGTGACATAACCGGCAGTTACACAAATATCTCCTAAACTACTTCTTTTGCGATATTTATAGTATCTGCAGGTAAGCCTTATTACAGGCTTTCCTCTAGGTACAAGATAAAAAAAAAGGACTTTACTGCCACTTTAAAGCGATGTTAAATCCAAAACCAAACATTTATTATATTGCACCTTACCAATTTTCAGACGCAATGGTGGTATTCGTTTTTTTTTTTTTAAGCTTTCTTTAATTTATTATCACTTGGTGGTCCCGGTCAGCAAGTCTGCTATTTTTTCAAAAGAAAAAGCTGTCCTGCAGATGTAGCAGTTATAGCAGTGGCGGCCAGTGTATTTTTTTTTTTTTTGGGGGGGGGGGGCAAACAGTCCACAGCCAGCCACCCAACCCACGGTAAGTCCCCCAGCCGCATCACTTACCCCAGGCTTCCGGTTTCTCCTGCATCTCCTCTCATTCCTCCTCCCGGCAACCAGCGTAGCTTCTCCTCGGGCTTCCCTCCGGGCGACGGGCAGGCAATCGGCTAGCTTCCCCTGCTTCTTCTCCCTCTTCCTCATGGCAGCCAGCGTAGCTTCACCTTTCGGACAATCGGGAAACGGGTCTCAGGACCCACTTCCTGATTGGCCGGGAGGAGAATTAATGTGACAATAGCTAAGATTCATTCGCTAGTGTCACACAACTGGGTGGGCTTCGTGCGCAGTGCTCTTAGTCCCGAGCCCACCCAATTTTGAAGCCTATTAGAGGCTCTAAACATACTTACCTGCTCTGTGCAATTGAATTCAATACCTAAACATTTTTTACCTTAATGCAAGGAATGCATTAAGGTAAAAATTGTTCTGGCTTTAGAACCACTTTAACAATAACAGGGGTGATTACAATAGTGAGCGTTTATTTATTTATGAAAAACCTGTATCCCAAAAGAAACTATTGCTTTAACCGGCTTCAATTTGTTACTGAACCTAAATCTGCTAGTACATCTAACACTCCCCAGACTGACAATGCTGCTGTCCAAAGTTGTCCCTGTTGTCCCTTCATCCACAGAGTAGGCACTCTAATACAGGAGGTGTGTTACTGGCCAGACCACCAGGTGGGGAAAAGCCTTAAAACAAAAATAATAATAATGCAGCCACTACATCTGATTGGTAAACTGCAATAGATTACATTTTTGGTTTTGGGTTTACTATCGCTTGAGACTGCAAAGGCAGCTGGACAGGGGTGTACACATGCAGCAGCCACTGCAAATATGATACCCCCTGCTGGGCTCTATGGGCAGTACTGCCACCAAAATGATCCAGCAGTGCATTGGTACAGCATTTACAGGGTTAAAACAGGTGGTGAGGACATGATATATTCCTTCCTCACCTTGTGTCAAAAAGTGTTCTACATCATTTTTCAGAGGTTATCTGCATCAGTATCAGTAACCTGTAACATACCACGGCACTCATATTCAGAGAGGAGAGGACGTCAATCAGGGCTCTTTGCATGGTGCTTTTAGTTTTTACAAAAGCAGGCAGCAGAGTGATGACCTTATTAATGGTCAATGAAGCAGCCGCAGCTCAATCAATGGCAGGAGGCAGATTGGTGACCAAGCATCATTGCCTATAAAGGTGAGGTCACCAAACTCAATGCATTTGTTCCTGTGCTGAGACTCCGGCACCAAGAACAAATGGAAACTATTCAGCACCATTAAAGTGAAAAATGTACAGGCGGTCCCCTAGTTACAAACATCTGACTTACAAACCACTCCTACGTACTCCCCAAACTTGAACATCACCCATTCTGCACATTAAACTCCCCAAAGCTTAGGCTCCTTTCACTTTGGCTTTCCGATCAGGTCCGCCTGTCAGTTTTTCAGGTGAACCTGATCGGACGCTCCATTCACTCCTATGGAATGGCGGCTGTCAGAGGTGACATGTCCACTGACATCTGCCGTTATCTGATCCTGTCCGTGAAAGCCAGACGTATGGTGACCCTATTTTCTATCCGTCTGGCGGATCAGATCGGATGAAAACTGACAGTGAACGGAGACTTACCTGTCATCCGCCTGCTCAGCGGGGATCAGTAGAGCAAAGTGGAGTCCGCCAGGCGGATCGCCCGTGTGAAGGGACCCTTTTACCAGTTTCTATGGTCAAAATTTAAAATGATAAGATTTATTTCCACATTGATATTCAACAATATCTAGCCAGCTTCAAAATGATATTTACAAACAAAAGTGCTGCGCTACTATCAACCATAGATCCTAATAAAAATAAGTGCAAAAGAAAAGTTCATTGGTCATAAAGTGTGAAGTGCCAATATACAACAATCACTATTTAAAATATCCCCCACTGGGAATAGCATGATAAATATAGTGTGAATGTTAAATGTTGCAAAAAAGTATAAAAAAAATAAATATAGAACAAAGTCCCAGTTTGTGATATCTTCTGATCCTCTGTGCAAACAATTTTTCAAAGTGCATATGCTGAAAAATTGTCGCTCTTTTTTTTGTTTATAGCGGGGATCAGAAATGACACAGAGGGGATCAAATACCACCAAAAGAAATCTCTATTTGTGGGGAAAAAGGACGCAAATTCGTTTGGGTACAGGGTCGCACGACCGCGCAATTGTCAGTTAAAATGACGCAGCGCCGAATCGCAAAAAGTGCTCTGGCCCTAAAGTGTGAAATCCTTCCGGGGCTGAAAAGGTTTTTAAGGAAGCCCAACAGTGTCCTCAGTTCCCCTTCATATCACAATGCCCCTTTACACATCACAGAGCTCCTTACAGTCATAGTCCCCTCTCTTCCTTTATATCACAGTCCCCCTTTCATGATTCAGCCACCCCTGCAGAGCCCTACCAGGTCAGAGGCACGGCTGGGTGTTCTCTCTCTCTCTCTGGTCTCCCGCCCACCTGCCGCTATCATCCCCGCAGTGGTCAAGGGCAGGAGGTGCTGCATCTCGAGACAGAGGGTGGGAGCTATCCAATTTATTACAATCCCACCCTCTGTCCCGATATGCAGCACCTCCCACCCCAACTGCTGTAAGGATGATAGCGGCGGCAGAGAGGAAGACCAGAGAAAGAGAACACCCAGGCTGATAAGTGGCACGGCTGTGGTCCAGACAGGACGGTCACTTGGTCTGGGTCCGGACCGCGGCCCACCATTTAGTGAACCCTGAGTTAGAGGGTTTGTTTTGATTGGCTCTCTTTTACATAGAAAGAGAAAAGCAACCTCTATTGGATTTAAATTGTTGTTTTCTTCCTGGTTTGTTCTTAAATTGGCCTCAAAACACCCCACCACCACACAGATACTGTATACTACAGGCCTCCAAACAGAAGCCCCTGTGTTTTTGTTGTTTGTCATACTTCTGCCTTTAACTTTACCATTTCCCTCCTACCCACAAGGCTGGAAAACTGCACATCCGCCAGTCACCACCTCTGACGTTTAGATGAGAAGGTCATCAGATTGCAAGCTGCTTTAGCACAGGTAATGACACTGCCTGCATACTCTGTAAAGCACTGTGATTATTACTGACATTATGAAAAATGGGTATAATTAAAATATGTTCATAGATGACATCAACCAGATTTTATCACGGGTAAAATATGAAAAATATGTGGAAATACTTGTACTTCTAAATAATAAAGATTAAATATACATAGAATTAATGACCAGGACAGAATTTTCCAATATTCTCTACTCCCTCCTCTTTATCACTCCTAGCTTGGTGTCCTTGTTTCTAGCCTTGTTTACTTCCTTCATAACACAAAGCTAGCTGATCCTACTTTGCACACTATATAATCTAACCACATTCCAGTCTTTAGTTGTCATGTGAGTCCAAATGAGTTCAAAGGACCGCAGTAAAGATGTTAACGTGACAAAGTTCTTAAAGAGACACTGTCATTAAAACTAAACTGTTTAGTTTAAAGTGGTTATAAAGGCATACTTTTTTTTTTTCTTAAAATGATAAACACGTTATACTTACCTGCTCTGTGCAATGTATTGCACAGAATGGGCCCTCGCCTTCTCTTCTGGGGGGGTCTTCCTCTTCTAGGAGTGCCCCCATAGCAAACTGTGTGCTGTGAGGGTACTCCTGCAGATGTGCTCCAGAGCCAGGCTGTGTGCCTCCATAGACACACACAGCATGGCCCCGCCCCTTATCACGGGATCTCACTGACAGCGGCAGGAACCAATGGCTCCCATTGATGCCTCTGTGTCCTGTGAGGAGGGAGAGAGCAGCCAGGCACAGCGACCAGTTAAGAGAAGAGTTAAGTATGTGTTTGGGGGGGGGGGGGGGAAGC
>BLSH010206247.1:861628-874263 GCA_018402905.1 Glandirana rugosa
TTTTTTCAGGGTGAGGTCTCCCAGAATAAACTGTAAACACTAAGATGCATGGTGACTGTTCTTTACGAACTAAGAACCTGTCCAGTTCTTTTATACCTCTTTTTAGGGGACGAGGGGAACCGTAGAGGTCGTCGCTAGACTCTAGTGTCCCGTCATAAACGTGTCGTGGTTGACCCACTGTATGGTTGCACAATTATAAAACATCAAAAGGACGCCTGCTCATGTTTACCTCCTGAAATCCCGGTCTACTTGTTACAAGACCGAAACCTGTCCACACTTCCAGGATAATTCCAGGGAGGGGGTAAATGAATCCGAGCCGTTCTGTTTTAGAAGTCCCCCCCCCCCCCCCCCTTAGTCGTCGCGCATGTAGAAACTTTCGCTTGCCCCTTCACCAGTTTCCCCCCCCCCCCCCCCCTGAAGATTTTGTCTTGCCGAGCCTAAGTAAATGGGGGAGGGACCTTAATAGGACCTTCACACCTGTCCAAAGCCAGAACATTGTTCATCTGGCCCTAAAGTCCTCCATTTGTACTCGTCCGCAGGAAAACTACAAAATATTAACACGTTGGTATGTCACCCAGTTGGTGCTGTGCAAATACTGCCCTGTGATCTCAGATCGCTGCTGGAGATGCCAAGGGGAGCAGGGGATTTTTCTCCATATTTTCTTGACCTGTCCAAGAATCAAGCATTTCTTGTCAGTGGTACGTAGAATCACAAATGTCAAATAAGACCCTCTGGAGTGGGACTTTTTTAAGGCACAAAGCAAACAAGTATTTATATAAAAAAAAGTTTTATTGGTGCAAATATAAATTGAATTAAAAAGAAAGGGGCAAAGTATGCCCAATGACAACAATCCAAAATATGTAATATTCCATTTGATATGAATATTGTACATAACCTACGTGGTACGTAGAATCTCCCAACAATTTACGGATTTTACCATCCCGGAGGATCCTGCCTTCTTCCTGCTCCACTGTTCGCAAATCCCGCTTAAGACATACAAAAAATCCGTCATCTGCTTAATGCCGCCAAGGCATGTATTACCTTATGTTGGAGGAACTCTAACCCCCCCTTATTGCAATGTGGCTTGATAAAGTCAGACACATTAATGCCCTAGAGGACCTAGTTCTTACTGCCCAAGACAGGAGAGAGCAGTACACTAAGACGTAGTCCTATTGAAACATGTTTGTATACTCTGACGAAGTTAAAACACCGTTAGAGGGATATTCTGATGGTTGAAGGCTCCCTGGCATTTCATGGGTGATATGTGCACTCTCCGTCACACTGGTTAGCCTTCCACCCCCCCTTTTTTTTTTCTTCCCTCTATCTCTTCCTTTCGTCCCCTCCCTGTCTGACCCCCTTTTATTTCTGGTCTTTTGTTTTTCTTGGACTCCTTTTCCTTTCTTCTTCCTTACATTTAAAGAGCACCTGTCATTTCAGATCCATCATGGCAGCGCCCATTAGCGGGCATCCACTCACCTGCTGCCGCCACATCCCTCACCTTGTTGTGTCACTGCCACATAAAAAGCCGTCCCATTAAAGTGAATGGGACTGCCGGTAAGTCAACAGCGGATCAGAGGAGGAGCCGCTGCGGGGCAGAGATGACAGTTGCTCTTTAAAAATTGTAATTTAAATAAAGCCCATTTACTAGTGATTTAAATCATAATTTAAATTGTGATTTGAATTGGCTTGATTTAAATCAAATCCACCCTATATAGCCATGACATTTTCAAAAAATGACAATGTTTGGTCAGTGAATTGATTGGCTCATCATACACAGTAAACAGATGAGTGCTTATGAACTTTGAAAGAGCGCCTTTTTTTCCAAACATTGCCAGGCCTTTAAATTCCAGGAGAGAAGAGAAAATTCCTCAGCTACATTTTATCACCCACTTGACATTTTACTGTATTTACCCCAAACCAGCTTACTACATATCACAATTTCACAGTCCACAGGAAATAAAAATGACATATTAAGCAGAACTTGTTATTGTTGCAGCACACACAGGTTCTGGGTATTTTATCGGCAGGAAAATTCTACTTGACGTGCTATATGTCTGAGTAGGGAGAAGCGTGATAGCGGGATGGAGGAGCATACAGCCAATAATAATAAGGCATCGGGGAGCAGAAACAGTATGATTGATCACCAGCCTCCATAATGACTGCAGATCTCTGGCTCATAATTCTGCAACAGCTACGTCTAATTATGTTACTTAATACAATGTCTCTCAATTACAAAGTTCCCTATAATTATGTGTCAAAAAGAGTTGCGCGGCTATGGCAGTGATAAAACCCTGCTGGCACAGGACTCCTCTACTACTAACACCAAACAGGGGGAGAGGACAAGGCTAAAATGCCCCCAAAAATCCAATACTGTGTAATAGAATTGTCAATCACAGGCAGACAATGGAAAAGTATTACGCCGGCTTGGTTTAAAAAAAAAAAAAAAAAAAAAAAAAAAAAAAAAAACTACCTAGGTCACCTATACAATGGAAATATTTTAGCACCCCCACTTCTGAATAAAGATAAGAGAATCAATTTGCAGTTCACCGTGAATTGGGCTAATCTGATAATATGCAGGCAAGCAGTGATTCGTCTGAATATTTGTGTTGAGCAGAGCATGAATCATTAATCCCGACAAGCAGATTAACGATTTCCGCAATCCGTCACAGATCACAGAAATTGGCAAACAGATAACTAGGCAAATCAGCAAATTGCAATTCACCTGAAAAGTATCATGGCCAATAAGCAGCTGCAAATCAAAGTGATTAGTTCTACTTCTGAAGATAATGGGGATGCTAATTGTCCCCCACAGCCACGTACTGTTTGCAAAGTGAATGCCAATTTGGAGGTTCTGCATTTCCTACAAACGCATGCTATAGCTCAGTATTTAAAGCTGATCTCCAGATTTTAGTGACATTTTAATACTTAGTTTGGATTAAGCTGCATCAAACAAACCATTACTACTAGATTTGCCCACTATGTGAGCTGTATAAGGGGTATATAGCCTCTGCTACTTACAGTATACAGCAATGTGTTCCGACAGAGGGATGGGAACTTCCAACTCCCAGAACAAAATCAAGTTGGGATAAGCATTACTCCACCATTCACAGGGAGCTTTGTGTTGCATGAATGAATACAAATCTTTCTCGTAATGGGAGATTGTGATGTCATCATCTATGACTAGAGCTGCACGATTCTGGCCAAAATGAGAATCACAATTTTTTTGCTTAGATTAAAGATCACGATTCTCGCGGCATAACATCTTACATATACAAAAAAATTGGGCTAAAAGCCGGTTTAGTTTTTTGATTTTTTTTTTAAAAAATTGCGTTTGAAAGACCGCTGCGCAAAAACCGTGTGACATAAAATATAGCAACAACCGCCATCTTATTCTCTAGGGTCTATGCTAAAAATAATATATAATGTTTGGGGGTTCTAAGTCATTTTCTAGCAGAAACTACTGGATTTTTATTTGTAAGCAGCAAATGTCAGAAAAGATTTAGTCTTTAAATGGTTAAACCAAACTCTTCTATACACAGGAGTTGAACCCTTTGATCATTTGAAACATAGTATCTTTTAACTTCTTTTATCAACTCGAGTTGGCTCTCCGCCCAGACTCAACTCGCTCTGACTTTACAACAAGTTCCCGAGGAGACTTCAGGCAACTTGCATTGACTTCTATTACCGTCAGGTCGCCCCACAAGTCGGACTCCATTAACTGCACTGAAAATCGCAGTAATATGTGATGGAGATCGCGGGGGGGGGGGTGAATCAAGATCGCGATTTTAATACCATTAACTGTGCAGCTCTATCTACGTCTCAATCAAAGGAAACTGGATATTCATTTACAGAATGCAAAGCTCCCTTGTGAATGGCTAAGCAGCACTCAGCCCAACTGGATTTTGTTCTGAAAGCAGGGCGGAAGTTCCCATCCCTCCAGATACACAGTGCTGTATACTATATTAGATGAGACTACAGCTTATACAGTGCACACAGTGGACACATCTAGTTGTAGTTGTAGAAGTAATGGTTGGGATCAAGCTGGTCCAATCAAACTATTTTAATGTCACTAAAAGATGCAGATCAGCTTTTAAGAGTAACTCCACTTTGGTGGGAAAAAAACAGCAAATAAAAAAATAATATAGCGTATACAATTGCGACTCAAGTCATATTGTAATTGAATGTTACTAAAAATTAGAAGACAGCAGATTCCAATGCTACCCTGATAGCAGGTCCACCTGTTTCTCTCCATTAGTCACATGACTTATGCCAGAAGATGTCCCACAGATCCAACAGAAAATTAGGCAGATTAAATCCAGCTCAAAAACACAACCAGCATACATGGATAGAGCATTGGGAACCACAAATCCACCAGCTGAAGACCCCCACAGGATGTCCCACAGTATATATAGTGTCGCCACCCTATATAAATGTCGCCACATTTGGGCAGCATAGTAATGTGCTATCTTCTTCCCGGGGGGGTCACCTGTATAGGTGTCCCATTGGCAATGCCATTTGGAACTCAAATTACTGGCAAAACGACTCTCTTTAATTGGATTGGATTTAGAATGATTTAAGAGCTTACCAGCCCCTCCTGGCCACCGTTGCCCACGATTTGCCTGCTACCAATTTTCTTTCCATTCAGGAGCAGTGGCCAGGCTACTCATCATTATGTCCAAGATTATAAGATCCTGAGGAAGCAAGGATTCCGAAACCCGTTGACCTTTTTTTTGATTTCTTGGTGTAACTGTGGTCTAATAACATATAATTGAGTGGCTCTTCCTCGCTTGCTAGCCAGGTCCAACCCTAATGGGACCTGGATGTGGAAAGTTTCTTATGCGATTTTAAATACACTTTGTGTTCATTTTTTTATACATTTATGTGTCTGCCCTCTCTGCACCAATAAAGTCCAATTATACCACTTTTTCCGAGGCCTTTTGTGACCGTGTACTGTGGCATTCATTTTGGATGACACCTACATTTTACTTCATGTCCCTAGAATATTGCCAGCATTTTATGTTAAACTACTGTTGTGTCAAATCTGCATGGTACATTTAAAGACCTATTGCTCTTGGTTAGGTTTGATGAGGTTAGTTGTGTAACATGAGCCACTACTCTATGCTGCTTAAATAGGTTTAGGCCCAGTGGTGGATGGTGTTTTTTGGGGGGGCAGAAAACAACCCCCCTGCCTGTTCTAGGTAGCGGTCGGATCACCCCACCCCCTTAGTCGGTCATCAAGCCCAGCACTTACCCCATCTAGGTTTCGGGGGGGCAGCGGCTCCTGTGTCCTCTCGTCCTTTTCAGCATCATGGCGGCTTCTGCCATGCGTCTCCTCCCTCCTCCGCCTAGGCATCCAATAGGATCACTGTCCTTTCAGCCAATCAGGCGATGGGTCTCAAGTCCCACCTCCTGTTTGGACGGGAGGAGGATCAGTGTGGCTATAGCAAATATTAATTTGCTATTGGCCCCGAGCCCACCCTTTTTGAAGCCCATTAGAGCCTCTGGCTTTAATCACGTGCTTCAAACCCCCCCCCACTATTGGAGTCCATGGTCCTGCATCAGGGGGCCAGACACATGGATGGGGGGGTGGCACCCGTGCGGCCCTAATGGACGGGCCGCCGCTGTTTGGGCCCCTGAACCTTTTCAAAACTTTATCTGAATTCTGCAAGATCATGCTGTTTTTACAATGCAAGGACCTATTTAGAAGCAGCGGTGGAGGCTCTGCTAAAATGTACCAGAACCTTGGTATTTACACAGTGCAGGTACCTGAAGTATTGGTTCCCCAAGGAACCCAAGCAGCCACATTTTACCTCCCAGCTGTTGGTGCCAACTCCCTTCCCACTGTGGAAAGTCTACAAACATTAACATGACTGGTTTGCTTTTAGATTCATTGCGAAGCAGTGGTATTTCCTCCTATTAGATGAATGAATTCATGTTTGCTGTGAGGTAACATAGTACGGGCATCACCACAACTGGTAGAGTGCAGCAGCCTCCTCTAAACGGAAATCTCTCCGACATTCATTCCTAAAGCAACACACAAAGACTTTGATGATCACAGCTGGTGGGGACATGTGAAAACAAACTGTATGATAAGAAATACCGCGTAACGAAATCTCTGCTAACACAGCAAGGCCTCAAAACACAGCCACTAAGTCCATTATTCTTCAAATCCCTTTTATAGCAATTATCACCCTATCCAGCAACAGCTGAAGCTACGGGGTTGAGACAAACCATTTAAAAATGACAGGGGTGCCTACAATGGTCAGCTTTTATTCATACAGTTAAAACCTTTATCCCAAAAGGCCAAAAACCGGTTGCTGAAATTGTTAAAAAAAAAGTGTTAGCTGGAGTTAGACTTTCATTTGGTAATTACTTATGTAAACTCCATCTGACCTACTAGTTCATCTAAGTTGGGGGGTCAGCAACCGTGGGCAGCCGATGGATAGATTACAAACACATTCCTGCTTTGCCGATCCTTCACCTCTACCTCAGCTGCGCTCATCTTCACAGCAGAACGGAGAGCTGAAGGCAGCACGGTATTGAAAGGAGGGTGGGAGCAGAAGATGCCTCAGTTAACCTATCAAAGAAATCAGCATATAATTGATTGCTAGGACGCCAGGCAGTCCTAGCAACCAATCACCAGCTTAAAATGAAAAGTTAACTCCCTCAGCTTACGCCCTCCGTATAATACTCTGCTGCCTCCTGCACACCCACTGTAAGGTAAAGGAGTGCTACCTACACACTGCACTACAGTGGGATGGGGTGAGGGATGACGTGAAGGGGCAGAAGACACTACCAGGGGGGAGGGCAACAGATACTGCTGTGGGATGGGATTAGAGGACACTACTGTGAGGGCAGAGTACCGGGGGTGACGCGAAGGTGGGCAGAGGACACTACAGTGTGGGGGGGGGGGGGTATTGGGAGAGGATATTACTCTGGGGAGTGAAGTGAAGGGGGGGCTGGGGGCACTACTGTGACACACCGTGTTCTTCATGACATATTTTTAGAGCTGCACAATTCTGGATGAAATGAGAATCACTTTTTTTTTGCTTGGAATAAAGATCACTATTCTCAGCGTAACATCACCTTTCACATTAAACAAAGAAAATTTGGCTAACTTTACTGTTTACTTTTTTTTAATTCATTGAACTGTATTTTTTTTTAAAAATTGCTTTAAAAGGCTGATGTGCAAATACAGTGTGACATAAAATATTGTAACGGCCGTCATTTTATTCTCTAGGGTCTATGCGAAAAAATAAAATAAATATATATTTATTTATTTAAGGTACTTGTATAGCGCTGTCAATTTACGCAGCGCTTTACATATATATTGTACATTCACATCAGTCCCTACCTTCAAGGAGCTTACAATCTAAGGTCCCTAACTCACAGCCATACATATATTAGGGCCAATTTAGACAGGAGCCAATTAACCTAGTAGCATGTCTTTGGAGTGTAGGAGGAAACCAGAGTACCAGGAGGAAACCCACGCAGGCACAGGGAGAACATCAAACTCCAGGCAGGCAGTGTCGTGGTTGGGACTCGAACCAGCGACCCTTTTGCTGCCAGAAGAAAGTGCTATCCACTACACCACTGTGCCGCATATATATATATATACACACACACACACACACACACACACACACAGTTGTGCTCATAAGTTTACATACCCTGGCAGAATTTATGATTTCTTGGCCATTTTTCAGAGAATATGAATGAGAATGCAAAAACATTTCTTTCACTCATGGTTAGCGTTTGGCTGAAGCCATTTATTATCAACCAACTGTGTTTACTCTTTTTAACTTATAATGACAACAGGAACTACCCAAATGACCCTGATCAAAAGTTTACATACCCCAATTCTTAATACTGTGTATTGCCCCCTTTAACATCAATGACAAAGTCTTTTGTGGTATTTGTGGATGAGGCTCTTTAACTTCTCAGATGGTAAAGCTGCCCATTCCTCTAGGCAAAAAGCCTCCAGTTCCTGGAAATTCTTGGTCTGTCTTGCATGAACTGCACGTTTGAGATCTCCCCAGAGGGGCTCAATGATATTGGGGTCAGGAGACTGAGATGGCCCAAAACATCAGCGATCCACCTCTGAGTTTCACAGGACTTGTTGACTCCTCTCTAAATGTAGAGGGCTGTGGCCAAAAAGCTCAATTTTGGTTTCATCATTCAAAATTACTTTGTGTCAGAAGGTTTGAGTCTTGTCTTTGTGCTGTTTGGCGTATTGTAAGCAGAATACTTTGTGGCATTTGCGTAGTAATTACTTTTTCTGGTGACTCGACCATGCAGCCCATCTTTCTTCAAGTGCCTCCTTATTGTGCATCTTGAAACAGCCACACCACATGTTTTCAGACAGTCCTGTATTTCACCTGAAGTTATTTGTGGGTTTTTCTTTGCATCCCGAACAATTTTCCTGGCAGTGGCGGCTGAAACTTTAGTTGGTCTACCTGACCGTGGTTTGGTTTCAACAGAACCCCTCATTTTCCACTTCTTGATTAGAGTTGGAACACTGCTGATTGGCATTCTCAATTCCTTGTATATCTTTTTATATCCCTTTCCTGTTTTATACAGTTCAACTACCTTTTCCCGTAGATCCTTTGACAATTCTTTTGCTTTCCCCATGACTCAGAATCCAGAAATGTCACTGCAGCACTGGATGAAAGATGCAAGGGTCTGTCAGGAGTCCAGGAACCCATTGACCTTTTATACACACACACTAATTACAAGCAAACAGATAACAGGTGAGGATTGTTACCTTTAATAACCATTCAAACCACTTTGTGTCAACTTGTGTGCATGTTATCAAGCCAAAATCACCAGGGTATGTAAGCTTTTGATCAGGGTCATTTGGATAGTCTCTGTTGTCATTATGATTCAAAAAGAGTAAATACAGTAAATACAGTTGATTGATAATAAATGGGTTCAACACTAACCATGAATGAAATAAATGTTTTTGTGTTATCAATCATATTCTCTGAAAAATGGCCAAGAAATCATACATTTTGCCAGGGTATGTAAACTTATGAGCATGTGTGTGTGTGTGTGTGTGTGTGTGTGTGTGTGTGTGTGTGTGTGTGTGTGTGTGTGTGTGTGTGTGTGTGTGTATATATAAACATATTATATATATAATATGTTTGGGGGTTCTAAGTATTTTTCTAGCAAAAAATACAGATTTTTAACTTGTAAGCAACAAATGTCAGAAAAGGGCTTAGTCTTTTCTTTAAGTAGTTAAACTGACCTCATTTGCAGACTGAAGTTCATCCTTTTGATCTGAAAGAACCAAATGATACAATGTTTCTTTTTATCTCAGGGCTAAGCAATGTTGTGATAAACTTTGCTGGGCTGCTTTTTTAAAAAAAAAAATGTTGACAGCTCTGAGCAGAGAACGTGAAAATGAATCATGGAAATACTGGATAAGATTGTGAGGGGGGTTGAATCGAGATTGCAATTTTTGAACAATTAATCATGCAGCCCTACGTCTTTTTATTGGGGGCTTAAATTGTTACTAAACCCAGCAATATGAAAATAGTTCATCTGACACCCCCCCCCCCCCCAGCTTATAAATCATCTTTTTACATGAAAATACTGCAACTATATACCTTTTGTAACTCCCCAGATCTCAAGCATTTAACCCTTGGGGATCAGAGTACAACAGAACATCAAGAGAGATCCCTGAATCAACATTGCTTGTGTTGATGCTGGAATCTGTGAGTTTATTTTGTGCAAACTCAGTGTACTCCCTGATCTACTATGGCAGGGTAAATCTCTCCAGCAGGGACAAAGAAAGCAATTAAAACCTCTCAACCAAGCTGTCAAACCATCATATGGCTGGTGTCATAATTGATCACATGTGCAGGATCATGGCAGTTGAAGATAAAATAGAGGCCAAGATGGCAGCTTCCTTGTCTGGAAATGATAGGAGGGTTTAGTTTCGCTTTAAAACCAACTAAGCACACTTCACAAGTGGCAAGTGGGTTCTCTGCCATCCTCTGCAGCCAGAATTTAGACGGCACTTTACAGAACCACATGGTGGATAATTCTTGACCCTCCAAATCAGCCACTGCATTTAAAAATTGATAAGCTGCAACATATCTTTGTTCTTGGGTTCAACTTTCAATTTTGACTGGCGTGTAACTTTAATATTTATTGGCATAAAGAAACCTGTTAGTGGTATCAGCATCACTTCAGCTCCAGTTATTATAAAGTACAAAAGAAAATGGATTTAGGAGTTTCTCTCTGTAATATTTTTGACAGGGCGGATAAAAATCAATGATTTTTTTTTAACCAGATTTTTTAAATTTTAAATCAGATTTTTTTTATTTTTTTATTTAAATCAATTTTTATCAAAATTATTTTAATAACATGCTTTTGGAGTAAAAATATATCTAAAGAGAGTTTTCTATTTAAGATACATTAATAATTTAATCTATTCAGCATGAAATGGAGCTTAGTTATGTAGTATGAGGATGTATACAGGTGGTCCCCTAGTTACAAACACCCAACTTAGAAACATCTCCTACTTACAAACAGAAGGAGACAACAGGAAGTGAGAGGAAATCTCCCCCCAGGAAGAGAAATTCACTCCTGAAAGAGTTATTATGGGAAAAAGGTGTCTCCACTGAAGCTTTTTCACCAAGGTTGGTTTCCACAACAACCCAAAATTTTCAAAATCCAATTATCATTGGGACAGGAAGTGAGGTGAAATCTTCTGAACAGAAACATAGACAGCAAAACAAACCTTACAGGGGACTTAACTCTTCCCTATGCTATCCAAAAAGCTTAAAAATAGTTTTTTTGGCTGAAGCTACACATAAAAAATGTACCTGTTCCCACTTACAAATTCAACTTAAGAACAAACCTACAGTCCCTATCTTGTTTGTAACCCGTGGACCACCTGTATATTGAATGCATTGTTTAGATTTGTCCACATATTGCATAGTTTTGGTAAATCTGAATAATGTATAGGGATTATACAATTTAGATTGTAAAGTGTATGGTCAGCTTAACATGCTGCTAAAGACCTTCTGGTTGTCATGGGTTAAACATTTTGTTTGATAACCATGCCAATAGCTTGAAATGTAATGTTTGATTTTTTGCAAGTGATGTTATGCATGTGACCCTACCACATACCATATATACTATATATAAAAATGAATGAATGGTCATGACTGAGAATGAAAGATCGACTTCCAGATCAAACTTTACAGGTGTGCATTTCAATACATACGATTTATCATGAATGGAAACCACACTCACAGTATATCGTTCAGATAAAAAAACAAATGAGAAACATTTTACATCCCTTGCCTTAGATTTTTATCACCGTTGCAGTCAAAAATGATTGTTGAAATGTTTCCATTAACCATTAGAAAATCAGAGAACAATTTGAAAGCGATTCTTTTCTAATGAAATTCTATCTATGTATGGCTAGGTTTAGATTGCAAGTTTTCCTGGGTTAGGCCCTCCCACATTATGTTTTACTGTCTGTTATGATATATTATTCCTTTTTGTATGTTTGCTTAGGGATTTCCTCAAAATAGCATTATTTTAAGGCCTTATACACACACGGGCGTTTTTACAGCCGCTTTTTGAGCATTTTTTTACAGCTTAAAAATGCCTCTCCATGTTATTCGATGGCCTCATACACACACAGACCAGTGGCGGCCTGTGCATTAAGGGTGCACGTGTGCCGCCCCCCTATCCCTGCCGCCTCCCTCCTATCCATGCGCCAGGCCCATTTCAGGAATGCATGGATTCCTATAACGGGGGCGGGAGGAGGTGTTTTTTTTTAAGCACCTGACTATAACCCGAGGCTCTAACAGGCTTCAAAAAAGGGTGAGCACAGGCGCAGAGAGTGCGCTCCGATCCCACCCAATTGTGTGACCATAGCAAATGAATTGCCGCTATTTTCACACTGCAGTACCTCTGTGAGACCTGTTTCCCGATTGGCCAAAGCGCCAGGCGATCCTATTGGATTCCTGGCGCTAAGGACCGGAAGGCAGTGAGGCACAGACAGAGAAGGACCGCTGCCCTACACTAAGAAGGAGTACGCCTGTGGCCCGCCACACACAGCCCGGCATACGGCAGTAAGTGACAGACCTTCCATGGGGAGGAGTGGGGGTGCAGTCAGTGCCACGGCAGACCCCCCCCCCCCCATGACTGAGAGCTGCGCCGCCGCACGCGCGGGGGGGGGTTGTTGAGAAGCACTGCAAGGGTGTTGTTTTGGCAAGACTGCTGCTGAGAGTAGTCATTGGCCACGTGGAGGTGAGCAGGGAATTGTGCTGTGCTGCCTATAGACTACTGTGGTCAGTGTGCCCTGTGCTGTGCTACCTGTGTAGGGCATAACTGTTGGTAAGCCGATGTTGGAACAGGTGCCTCTGGTCATGCTGTATACCTCTCTGGCCATTCTGTATACTCCCCTGGTCATTCTGTATACCCCTCTGGTCATTCTGTATACTCCTCTGGTCATTCTGTATACCCTCTGGTCATTCTGTATACCCCTCTGGTCATTCTGTATACTCCTCTGGTCATTTTGTATACTCCTCCGTTCATTCTGTATACCCCTCTGGTCATTCTGTATACTCCTCTGGTCATTCTGTATACTCCTCTGGTCATTCTATATATCC
>BLSH010206247.1:906207-936551 GCA_018402905.1 Glandirana rugosa
CTGTAATAACAACCCTACGGACGTCTCGGACCTGGCTGAGATACTGGAGTCGGTTGTCACCCGGAAATCGGTTGTCACCCGGAAATCGTGAGGCAATACGTGAGGACACTGGATGTCCTCGTCATAACGGTTTTCACGAACGTCGTGTCTCCCCATGGGGAACATATCCAATGTTAAAAAATAACAGGCTTCAAGACGAAATTCTTTTTGACATATGTCATTCCATACTACGGGTCGTGACATATTATTTAACTAAATTACTATCATTTTTTTCGAAAGCCTTCATTGGTTGTGTGGCACATGACACTGAAGATGGAATGCTTCCTTCTGTTACAGAACCGTACCCATGAAGTGTGCCACTGGCCTTCTGTAGCTGTGCGAAAGCTTTTTTTACTATCATTAAATCAATTTATTATACAGTGCTGGGCATCATACCTTACTGTATACAGTTTTTCTTAAAGCAGAACTTCGGACAATAAAAAATTGTAACCTATACAAGGGGTACCCCTCTGTGCTGCAAGCACTTTTGGCAATACTGCTCCTGTAGGTCACAGGAGTGCATAACGGAGTGCTAAAGGCCCACTGTTGGCTAAAGGCCCACTGTTGGCTGAGGTCATAGAGTCGGTCCAGGCTCTGCAGGCATCCCAACAATAATGTCGGGATCTGCCCAGATGCCTGAACCAGCAGATGGCTCAACATTTCAGCACATAGCTGAGAGCCCGAGCCAGCTGCACCCACCAGCTCCACAGTCTGGCACTCCAGTGAACATTGCAAGGGCAAAGCAGAGAGCACTGACTTGAGTCATCACTGCTCAAAACAAACCCGAGAACTGAGCGATCAGCACTCGGTTCTCTGTCTTAGGCCTCATTTACGCTGCTGCTGGTAAACTGATGTTTAGAGGCATTTGGGTGTTTTTTTCAGTTGCCCCTGAACTCTCCTCTATGTTATGTTATCAGTACTTGTAAACAGGGCCGTTTAAGGTCATTTCCAGGCAGTTGAGTTTAGAAGCCTTTTTTGGAACGCAAAAAAATGGGTTCAGACGGCAGTTCAGAGGCATCTGAAACGCCAAACGGCTTGTAAATGCCCCTAAATACGGTAACTCGCGTCTAGGAGCGTTTCATTTACAGACGTTTCCATGTAAATTAAAGTAATTTTTTTTTTTTCAAAAACGCTCCTAGAAGCGAACGTGGCAAAATGCAGCTAAATGCAGCATGCAAAACAGACATTTTAGACCATGGTTTCTAGCTGTCAAGATAAAACGTTCAGGGGAGGTTGAAACAGCGTCCCGTGTAAATGGAGCCTTAGAGCCAGTGGGGGACAGCTGCAGAATTGGATCGATGCTGCAGCCATCTAGGTGAGTATATATATGTTTATTTTTTATTCTTGCACTTCTCTTTTCACCGCTCATTTCGCCTGGAGGATGAGGAATATGGTAATATACTTAATAATATTAAACACTATTTCTCGCTCCCACGGCAACTGGAGCTCTCCTCCGCGCTCACACCCTGGGTTGTAGGCAAGACATTGGCTACTGCTGGTCTTGCATTGTACGGGATGACGTCAGAGAGATGGGACTGGGTGGACCGTGACATAGCGGACTGGTTTTACAGCTCTGAAGGATGTCTGCAAGAGCAAGGAATGTGGGAAAGCTGGCCATACACTAGTAGACTTTTGCTTGAAATTTTTAATTTGAACGTTTGATCGATTCTTCGAACGAATCCAATGATACTCGTTTTTGATCACAGTGACAAGAAAATTTGAAGAAGCAGAATGCAAAATATTTCATGAACTCATTTCTAAAAGCATATGCAGTTTTCATTCAAGAAAGTCTATTTATTCCAAGCGCAAATCATAAAAGCAAATAAAGATTCGTAGTACTTTTGAATGACATTTGTCAGCTCCATGAATGCAATGAGATTTTTCATAAAAACAGTTGTTCGAAAATCTACTAGTGTATGGCCAGCTCAAGTCTATTACCTTATTCATTATGCCCTAGACAAAACAGTTAAGAATTTCAGCGTGGAGAGAGACCCACTGCAAGGGTATTGTTTTTCAGCTTTATGCAGCCCTAAAAGTGGGTATAAAGCCTATACATTTTTTACCTTAGAGTGGTTGTTAACCTGCCAGTACATGTTTACATAATCTACTCTGTTTATTAATGTAGTGTCCCACTGTAGCTGTCCTTTATGGAAAAAATGCTGTATTGAGCGCTGATTGAGCCGCCGCTTGTCTCCTCTCTCTGCCCGACAGATGCAGTGGGTGGGGCCGAGGAACCCCCGCTGACATCAGCCAGGAGAGGAGGAGAGAGGTGGCCCTGCCCGCTGCATCTGTCAGAAAGGGAGAGGCAAGAAGTGACGGCTCAATCAGCTCTGATGAACGCTCAGTATACAAGGTATATACAGCAGTATTTCCATAAAGAACAGTCACAAGGGGCCAATACATTAATAAACAGAGCAGATTGTAGTAAAAAAATGATTGTTTTGAGCAGCCGGACAGGAGGAGGCGGCGCGGACACGGAGCTCTGAGGAGGGGAGGGAGGAGACAGCAGACCGGAGACACAGAACAGGCTGCGGATGACGAGACACACACTGACTTTGATGACACAGCTTGCAAGCCATATTATTTTGGAGTCAGCGCAGAGAGGGGAGGGCAGAAACTGGCAGGATCAGCCAGGTGAAACAGGGGGCCAAATGACACAGAACAAGCACTGCGCTGTATAAAATGCTTTATAGGAACAGGGTCTTTATTTTATTTATTTTTTTGGGTTAACAAATGCTTTAAAGAGGAAGTAAACCCAAATTGGGATTACTTCCTCAATATAACCCTGTAAAGTAGAAGCATAATGGGCTACTATGCGTATGTGCCACTTACCTGGAAACGAAGGCTGCGGCGTCCGGCGTTTTCCCCGCTCCAGGCCGCGTCCATCTTCTGCCCCTCTTCCTTACCGGGCCGCGACTCCGGCTCTGTGACTGGCCGGAGTCGCATGATGTCACCGGAACGCCAGCGCTAAAAACACCGGTTAATGCTGCTACGGCGTTAATGCGTGTTAGTGAGCGTTTTGCTGACTCAGCGTCAAAAACGCCATAACATTACAGCCTCGGAACGCTTGGGGCCTGTGTTCGATTTACATGAATAACATGGAGAGCTGCAAAAAACGCGGCGGTAAAAAAAGTCCGTGTGTATGAGGCCTTAAAGTGGTTGTCAACCCGTGAAAAACACTTTAACCTACAGGTAAGCCTATGATAAGACTTACCTGTAGGTGCCCTGCATATCTCCCAAACCTGCACGGTTCAGGAGATATGCAATGTACGAGGTGTGCCGACGTCATTTCGGCACATGCGCAGTGAAGAAATGGCCTCCGTGCCGTTTCTTCACTGTGATCGTGCCGTGACTGGCGGATCCCGCGCGCACGCGCGGGAGTGATGTCACGCGACTCCGGCCAGTCACAGAGCCGGAGATCGCAGCCCCAGAAGGAAGAAGAGGGGCAGAAGATGGATGCCGCCAGCACGGTGACAGCGCTGGACTTTGCAGGCTTCGGTTACATGGAAGTGGCACATAATGGGCTACTATGCGATGCATAGTAGCCCATTATGCTTCTACTTCACAGAGTAAACCCCACCTGGGTTTACTTCCTCTTTAAGGCTTTTACTGAAGTGAGGCGCATAGCAGTGGGCAGTTACTTCTCCCTCTCCCAGTCAAAGCTTGGTCATTCATGGGATTTTAACCACTTCCCATGAATTGCCGTAAATAGGCGGCAGCTACTTTTGAGTGGCTGTACCGGGATATAGGCTGCAGCTGCAGGCTATATCCGGGTACCGATTTTTAGAGCGGATGGCCGGCTATCCGGGGAGAACGACCGATCCACTCGATCGTTATCCCCGGGGGCGGGAAGGGACATCCCCCCCCTCCAGCTGCCTTCCGCCGCCCCGTTCCACCTCAGAGGAGACCTGATAGAAGCCGGAATTGGCTCCAATCGGATCTCCTTCGGCAAATTCCGGAAAGCGCCGTCATAACGTCACTTCCGGTTTTCAGAATCGCCGCTTTTGGCGATCTGAATACTGTGAAATGTAAAGGAGGGGTGGGGGGGGTCTTTTAGATCCCCCAGCCCTCCATAAAGTGTACCTGTCACCACATATTATTATCACTAGGGATGTTTACATTCCTTGTGGTAGCAATAAAAGTGATCAGAATTTTTTTTTTTTTTTTTAAAGGAACAGTGTTAAAAAAAAAAAAAAATGTAAAGCGTAAAGCGCCACCGTCCCCGTGAGCTCGCGCAGCAAAGAAAGTGCATACATAAGTCGCGCCCGAACATGAAACCGATCGCCAGAGTGTGAGCAGTAATTCTAGCAAAAGACATCCTCTGCACCTCTAACCTGGTTACCGTTAACCTATGCGCAATTTTCAACCGTAACATGTATGGTATCTATTTACTCGCCGTAACATCCTCTTTCACAATATACAAAAAATTTGAGCTAACTTTACTGTTGTTTTATTTTTTAACTCAAAAAAGTGAAATTTTTCCAAAAAAAAAGAAAAAAATCGCGCTTGAAAGACCGCTGCGCAAATACCGTGTGACAAAAAGTATTGCAACGACCGCCATTTTACTCTCTAGTGTGTTTGAAAAAAAATATATAATGTTTGGGGGTTCTAAGTAATTTTCTAGCAAAAAACAACGTTTTTTAACTTGTAACCAACAATTGTAAAAAAGTGCCCCGGTTGGTAAGTGGTTAAGTGGCTGATATCTAGTCCAATTCAGGTAGTTGCTCTGCTTAAAATGTAAAAAGATCAATTTACTGGTGTTAATGAATACAGAGCTGCAATAATTGCATCCATTTTATCTTCCCGGAGTTCAACGTCAATATTCTGATGTTTTGTGGTTACTTGTGATGATAAAATGTAGATTTCTTATTTTTCAGTTTTTTTTGGGTGCTACACTAGAAACCCTATTTCTAGCAGTGTGGTTCTGAGGACTACATAGGTAAGAAGTCCAGGTCCTTCAAGTCAGAGGTTTGCTGAGGTCTCATAATCAAATGCCAAATCTGCCTCTAGGACTGCAAAGCTGCATTGCTGGACCGGTAACTCAAGTGGGCAGAAATCAATATATAATCACAGCAGTCAGTACAGCAAACAATTACCAAATCTGCAGGGGGCTTCTTAGGAGTATGGCACAACCACTAACCTCATTAGAGGTTATAAATATATATTAAAAATTGAACTTTTTTTTTTTTTTAATTAATAAGCAGTCCAGATTAGTGAAAGTGGGACGCTCATTATATTTAAAACCTTCCTAATGCAAAGTAGCTTTTGATTACGTTTGACCATAACAAGAACGGTCTGAATAAAATATCTATTTGGTTTCCACCAGATCTCTGAACTGTAAAGAAAACTTGTACCGAGGGAACCCATGGACTGCCATGGCTGACCTCTTCAAAAACGATTCAGTGGTCACGAATTAGGCCCCATTCAAGCATCCATCGGCCATGGTGCGGTATGTGTACTGTGGATGACTGAGGCATCCCAACTGACAGCAGCCGTTCAGCTTGTATAGCTCAATGACAGGCTGAAAGGAGTCGGTGATCTCCACATCTGTAAGCAGGTATTTACAATTATACAGACATCCGGTGGTTACTTGTGGTTGGGATAAATGATGCCCTCTGGGTAGAAGCTGCTTATGTCCCGGGTCGGAAATCTGTTGCTGTCACCAATTGGAACACCTGGGATTTTAGCCCCAGGTATCTGTAGGTTTAGTGAATGTGGCCATACTTCTATTGACCCCGAACAAGTATTCAAAGCAAGTGTACTGACTTTGCTTTGGCTTGACCTGCAACAAACTTGTTCCAGATGGTCGCCTAAAATACTGAACACAGAGACAACCATGTACTAGTACATTTTCATGAAGGTGGTCAGTAAACGTAGCCTATGGATAACTCTTAGTACATACAGGTGTACTTTGAAGTAGGGGTCGACCGATATATCAGTTGGCCGATATTTGCCCTTTTTCAACGAAGCGGCATCGGCCGATTGTTATGTCAAAGAGGCCAATATTTGCCCCCCCCATCGGCGCCGGGAGCTCGCATTAGATTGCAGCCTCCCATTAGCAGCCCCAGCGGCCAAATGGAGTACTGCGGCCGCTCGGGCTGCTCTGTCTTCTGAGTGACAGGCGCACATGCAATGACCTCATCGCAGCGCAGCGGGCACCAGGAAATTTGAATCTCCATGTGTGAATCGCTCTGTGTGCTGCATTTCATTGACACAGGTAAAGCTGTATTTTCTGGCACTGGTATATGGCTGTATTACATGGCACTGGTATATGGCTGTATTACATGGCACTGGTATATGGCTGTATTACATGGCACTGGTATATGGCTGTATTACATGGCACTGGTCTATGCTGTATTACATGGCACTGGTGTATGCTGTATTTCATGGCACTGGTATATGGCTGTATTTCATGGCACTGGTATATGGCTGTATTTCATGGCACTGGTATATGGCTGTATTTTATGGACACTGATATATGGCTGTATTTTATGGACACTGATATATGACTGTATTTCATGGCACTGGTATGGCACTGGTATATGGCTGTATTTCATGGCACTGGTATAGGACTGTATTTCATGGCACTGGTATATGGCTGTATTTCATGGCACTGGTATATGGCTGTATTTTATGGACACTGATATATGGCTGTATTTTATGAACACTGATATATGACTGTATTTCATGGCACTGGTATATGGCTGTATTTCAAGGCACTGGTATATGGCTGTATTGAAAGGGCTCTTAAGTGAACCATATACATAGAAGAATAAGCACAATTAACTGTTATATTTTATGAGATGAATGGGAAAAATTAAAATTGGCCTAACATATGAGCCCCAAAAAAATCGTCATCCAATATCGGCCATCGGCCACCCCGATTTCTAAATATCGGCATTGGCCAGAGAAAAGCCCATATCGGTCGACCTCTACTTTGAAGTCACCCTATCACTATGGGGCACTTCTAAATAAAGGATTTTGAGGTCACGTACCACTGGAAAGATACGCTTACCTGCTTCTTCACAGCGAGAGCTTTGTTTACATGTGAGACTGCAGTGACAGGGCCGCTTTAAAGTGTAACTCCACTTTTGTTGAGAAAAAAAACATTCCACTCTGGCTGATCTATGTACATTACAAGGATTTTAACAAACTTTGTTGCAGATTCCTACCTTTTTTTATTTAGAATAAATCATGGTTTGTTCCTCTGTGCGGAGTGGTTTTATTATGCTCAATCAACTGTGAACCTGCAGAGCTCTAATGAGGAAAGCTGCTGGGCCTGCATCGCTTTAGCCGTAATTTCCTATTGGGAGTAGCTCACCAAAAATGACATTTCTGTTGCAGGGGATGCCTGATATCGGACTTGTATCTTAGTGCAGACTTCTGGGGAAATTGGTGAGCCACTCACACAAGCATGAAATGATGTTTCTGGCGGGGCGTTCTGTAGACACTCTGTGTACAGCACACCTTCAGGTAGCCATATTGCATTTTTAGAAAATTACAGAGCTGCGGATTGAAAAGGAAAGGTCATTTTTAATAACATTCAATTTCATTATGACTTGTGTCGCAATTGTTATTTTTTCTTTATTTGCTATTTTTTTCCCCACATAAATGGAGTTAGTTACCCTTTAAAGTGTATGCATAGATTTTTTTTTTTCAATTTTGGAGTAAGTAGGGAAGTGTTAAATCCCTGTCTAATTTTAGTAGAGAAGCTGTGCTAATCTAACCAGTGCTCAAAGTAACAGTGCAACACAACAAAATGAAAATGTAAAGCAGCAACTTAACTATGTGATATCAGTACAGTAGAATATAAAGCAACAAAGCTGTGCTAAATATAAAATTATATTCAGAAAAAATGCATAGAGTCCACCTGAAACAGTGAAGAATGCCGGAAGACATCATCTATGACGAAACATGTAGGGCGGTGCTGCGTGCCAACATCATCACGTTTACACTGATCCCAGAAGCTCGGGTGTATCGCTTTGCCGACAAGAAAGACTGTACAGTTGGCGTATTTATCTTATATTGGATGCAAGTGCAATTTTTAAATGTTTTAAACCTGTGACAACCACTTTAATCTACAGGTAAGCCTAGAATAAGGCTTACCTGTAGGTAACCCTGCATATGTCCCAAACCTGCATGGTTCAGGAGATATGCAGTGTTCTTGCATGTGCCGACGTTATTTCGCCACATGCGCAGTGAAGAAACGGCCTCCGTGCCGTTTCTCCACTGACACTGTGCCGTGGCTGGCGGCTACTGCACGCATGCGCGGGAGTGACGTCACGCGACTCCGGCCAGTCACAGAGCCGGAGTCGCGGCCCAGGAAGGAAGAGGGGCTGAAGATGGATGCCGCCAGCACAGGGAACAGCGCTGGACTCATTTGCAGGTAAGTGGCACATAATGGGTTACTATGCGATGCATAGTAGCCCATTATGTTTCTAATTTACATGTGTATGTAGAGGAAGTAAACCCCATCTGGGTTTACTTCCTCTTTAATAAATGGTAAATGATTTTAAACTATTGGAGCATCTTTTTCCCTTTACACATCAGTCCATGGCAATTGATGTGGCTGGAGATAAGGAAAGGCAGTTCAAGTTCCATAAAGGGGCATACAACATCTCACCGATGGTTATGATTATTGCTCCTTTGACCTTTCTAGAGATAGAAGGTCAATAGGAACTGGTAAGCGCCTTCATTATCAGAGGTGGTGGTATTTATTAAAGGAGCTTTTTTCACTTGAGGTGTTGGAGTTCTGATTTATCTTTACTTCCTGTCCCAAAAAGACTCACAACAGGAAGTGAGATAAAG
This sequence comes from Glandirana rugosa, assembly GCA_018402905.1. NCBI lineage: Eukaryota > Metazoa > Chordata > Amphibia > Anura > Ranidae > Glandirana > Glandirana rugosa. The sequence continues at coordinate 915,055 of BLSH010206247.1, forward strand.
ACCCCTTTCACACAGAGACGCTCGAAAACTGCCCATAAAACATTGGGTGCTTTTCAAGTGCTGTTGAGGCATTTTTTTAAGATCACGTGACAAAAGGACCATTTTCAGATGCTTTTGAATCGCTCCAAAGATGCTGCTTGCAGGACTTTTTTCACCGTCCCACCAGCACACCGCCCCAGTGTGAAAGCATCCATTGATATTAATGGGAAGCCGTTTTCAGGAGCTTTGCAGTCACTTTTTTTTAGCACAAAAGCGCTTCAGTGTGGAAGGTGTCTAAACCGCTACAAAACAAAGGTAATTCCTCTCTTAGGCAGTTATCAAAATAGTTGTTCTTATAAGAAGATTTCCCCTTACCTCCATTGCTGGTGACAACTGTAAAATTTGGGATTTCCTGGCAGGACAAATAGAAAGAGTGAATCTCCCCAGCGGGGACACAGATAGTAATAAAAACCTGACAGGATATCTAATCCTTCCCTACTCTATCCAAAACCTTGTAAAAAGTTTTGGCTACATATATATTTTAATCATCTCACCCAACATCATATCTTCAAGCTATATTTTCAACATCAACAAAGAAAAGGAGCCAATTTATGAAAACTAGTACCATGTTTCAGCATTCACTTAAAGTATAACAGAAGGCAAAACTTTTTGTTTAGTTTAGGATACAGTGGAGAGGGATTAGAACACCCGACAGTTTTTACTGCCTATTTGTCCTGTTTACCATTACCATTGAAAGTGAAAGAAAATCCAATGTCTCCAGAAAAGTAATAGAGGGGAAAGCTTCCAATGGGGGACACTAGTTCTGGTGACCGGGGGTCTCCAGGGAATTCCCTCAATTTGCAGGGATTTCATCTCAATTCCTGTTTGGCTATGGGACAGGAAGTGAAGGAAAATCTCCCCAATGATCTGCAGCTTAGGCTACATTCACACTAGCCTCCTGCGTTTACTCTTTTTGCTGCCAGAGCTGTTTTTGTGTTTTATTTAAAGTATTTTAACTTCTTATGTCACACAATATTTGCACAAAGGTTTGTCAAACAGATTTCAGTAGAAGGTATTCTATGGTGAAAATTACTGTAAAGCTTCACATAAAAAAAAAAAGTTATACTTGGTTTTGCACAGAGCGGCACGAACCTCCCCTTCTCGGGTCCCCCACTGTCGCTCCTGGCTCCTTCTCTTCTTAGTGTGCCCCCATAGGAAGCCACTTCCTTTGGGGGCACACCTGTCAGCTCACTCCTGGGCCATACTGCCTGCATCCATATACACCGACAGTGCGGCTCGGCTCCACTTCTCCTCTCTCCTGGCTCTCTGCACACAGATTTTGATTGACAGCAGCTGGAGCAGTGCTGTCTCTGTGAGCAGAAAAAGAGCAGAAAGCCACTCAAACAGGCATAGCGCTGGTTCAAGAAAGGACCCAGTTAAGTATGGGGGTGGGGGGGTGAGAAGGCAGTATAGAGGGACATTTTTTACCTAAATGCAGGGAATGCATTCAGTTAGAGCCATTTTACACTGGGTGTGCCCGTGTGCCAGCGGTAAAATATATAGTGGTGCATTGGCGCCGCTATTCGGTCGGCAGCCGGGTGCTTTTAACCCCTAAAAAGGGTTAAAAAAGGGGTTAAAAGTGCCGGCGCTCTGCACTTCCGGAGCGGTATACAGCCATTTCGGAAGCGCTGCCCGTTCATCTCAATGGGCAGGGGCGGTGGAGGAGCGGTGTATACAACGCTCCCACACGGCTCCAAAAATGCTGCTTGCAAGACTTTTCCTAATGTCCTGCAAGCGCACCGCCCCAGAATGAAAGCACTCTGCCTTTCACACTAGGGAGGATTAGGAGGCAGTTTAGAGGCGCTTTACAGGTGCTATTTTTAGTGCAAAAACATAAAGCGCCTTGAGGGTTAATGGGGTCTTAGAAATTGTCCAGCCTTTACAACCACTTTAATTGTAGTGCAATCAAACGCAACATATTACCCCATTTTTTGTAAGCTATAAAAGATCAGTTTGTACCAAGTAAATAGGTACACAACATGTCAAGCTTTAAAATACCCACAAATTCCATAGGCACTGGTTTTATAGGTCATCAGTTTATAGTAAATGAATAATGGCCCTAAAATTATTGCTCTCACTCTGGCACAGAAATATGTGTTGTGTGTGATGCAACTGATGTTTTCATATGTAGGAGCCCCGAGGTGTGCGTTTATCTATGTACAAGTGCTTGGGCATACCTTTAAGATTTTTTTTTTTTTTTTTTCCCCACTTAACTTTATTGTCATCATAAAGGAGGCCAATAGCCTGCTACGTGAATACATGCTTTTAGTGACAGGTTTCATAAAACATGTCTACCCTGCACGTTACTGAAGGGAATGGAGCGCAGATCACGTTTTATTAGCTTTTTCTACATCCACAACAGCCAGTGCAGGTGACAGCAGAAACCAGAAGTCATGTATTCCACATGGCTTCTGGGTTCCTTCTAGCTAGGGAAGATCAGCAAATGGACTTTCAATGATGTCCTTCCCCAGGGACACAAACCATGCGGGTCCTGGTCCCCTTTCACCGACACTTCTGCTGCTGCCCCCAATATATGAAATATGTCAGAGGCAATGAAAGGGATAATCTCCAAAATTGTCTGGACAGTTCAGAAAAAAAAAAAAATATATATATATATATATGAGTTCTCCTGCTTTTAAATGTACTGTGTGTTTTTCTGTGGGGTTTAGATTTGCTCAGAGCAACTAATCTGCCCTGGGACCTCACAGAGAAAAAAAAGGAGGCCAACCCAAGGCTCATGGGACTTTACATGAGGGCCGTGACATTAGGGTCACGGGTGTCCTCCATCCCTAAAACTGAAACAAAAGGGGGGGGGGGGTTCTCATAGAAAAGGCATAGTAGGGAGGTCAGTGGCTCGAGCCACTGACCTCACTACTATGCCTTTTCTATGGGATTCAAATTTTCAGATCACTGGACATCCAGGTTGTATGCAGATCATTTTGTTAATATGGTTTAAGAATGGTGCTGTCTACCTTGCTCATCTGTGCCTTGCCTTATAATATGTATATGTATGAAATTATTTTTGCATCTATGTATTCATGCATTTTATGACATAATCATTGGTGTTGTCTACAACTTTACATGCATAATAAAACCATTCATAAAACATAACTTAGCATTGTTGTGCTTCCAGGTTGCATGCTTCATATAAAGTCCCAAACCTCCCCCCCTTCCTATGGGACCTCACAGAATTCTAATTCCTGTAAGCGTAGCTGAACTGAACGCATCTTAATGCGGGTAAAGGAACAATGAGAATTAAACCAATTAAGACAACATGCATTTATAAGGTGTGTCTAAAAAGTTTGGTGAATGGTCTGATATCTTAATGGCAACATGGGCCAGGAGTGCACGCATGCACATGGCTATTCAGAGACACGTCAAGAAGCGCCACCTAGCGTGGAGTACACGTGACTGTCAGGGTAAGTCCGCTGCGGGCAGTCAAACGTAGTCAGTGTGAAGGGTACGGTCACAATGCAATGGAGCAACGTGTGAACATAAAGTTCTGCTACAAATTGGGGAAAACAGCAACAGAGATGCATGAAACATTGGTGCAAGTGTACGGGACGGAAGCCATGAGCAGAAAATGTGTTTACGACTGGTTCAAACACTTTCGCAGCGGGAAGGAAGCGACTGCAGATAAGCTACGCTCAGTCAACAAGCAGAATCCCAGACATGATTTAGCAAGCATAACAAATGTTGGCATGAAATTGGTGACCGACTCTACACCTGATGGCAGAGGAATTGGGCATTAGCAAGGACATGGTGCGCACTATCATCTGTGAAGATTTGGGTAAGCGGAAGATCTGTTCCCGGTTTGTGCCGCACAAACTGACAGACCAAAAGAAAGCAAAATGGATGGAAACCTCTGGAGATTTCATTACCATGTGTAACCAGGATCCATCCTTTTTGCAAACCGTTGTCACAGGGGATGAGACCTGGTGCTACCAGTTTGATCCAAAATCCAAACGGCAATCAATGGAATGGCGTGCACCGCCTTCCCCGCGACCCAAAAAGAGTCATCTGCAAAAGTTCAAAGTCAAGAAATCATGAAACATGCACACTTTGTGGACATGGTGGCAATCCAAGAACGTGTAAAAACGGTTCTGCAATCGATTGCTAAAAAGGCCTTTGCTGACAGCTTCCAGAAGCTTTACGAACACTGCCAAAAGAGTGTTGTGAATGATGGCAATTATTTTGAAGACCAATAAGGCCTCATGCACATTGGACATTATAAAAACGCCAGTAGCGTTAGCTGTAGAAAGCTGTAGCTGTAGAATGAGTTTTGCACCATTTTTGCGGTAGTGTTTTTTTTTTAGCAAAACTATACTCTCAAAAACACTGATAAACTAGTTTTTAAGCTTTTTTCAGAGTTAGAGTGTTTTTACATCTGAAAAACTTCTCTTAAAACCCACTAGTTCTGGGAGGTTTTCCCAGACAAAAAACACTGATAACAGCCTAGGAGTGCATGGGCACATAGAATAACATGCTGGGGAGTTTACTGGCTGCAGAATAAAATGCCTGAAACCAAAAACAGCAGCTGTAAAAATGTCCAATGTGAATGAGGCCTAAGGTGATTTGTTTGTATCTTCTGTTTGGTTTATTTTCTGATACCATTCACCAAACTTTTTAGACACACCTCGTAAATGCATTTAGAAATGTCCTCTAAACACAAGTATGCCATTGTCAGTGTCAATGAGGCCTTGCTTGGTGTAACAGATCCATTTGTCTTTCTTTCAGACATAGAGATTAGCTCAGGGTCATCACATGACGCTTCTACTGCAAAGCAACATCCTGACTCTTAAAAAAAAAAAAAAATACACATTCTGCTGAGCTTCCAAAAAACCGCATGACATAATTTCTTCACCCCGGCTGGAGATCAATGCTAGACAGAGGATTTATTCCCTACAGAACATCAAATCAAAGAATTATTTTTGCTAACAATTAAGTGTTATAATTTTAAGCCTAACTCCAGCCGCACATCTGTTTGGTCAGGTGTTGTGTGTGTGTGTGTGTGTGTGTGTGTGTCCCGACACAACAGCATAGACAACTTTAATCTAGCCTATCTTTACAATCCTATTTTAGGATAGGTCACTGTTGGAGAGATTTTCCATCACTTCCTGTCCTGACAGGAAGTGGGATGCAGAGGACATTAAAAACCTGACAGAGGCTATAACCCTCTTAAAGCGGAGTTCCATTCGTTTTTTTAGTTTATTAAAAGTCAGCAGTTACAAAAAGTGTAGCTGCTGATTTTAATAAACAGAAACTTACCTGTCTCGCGGTCCAGCAATGGCTGCGCCCGAAGCCTTGCTCGTCTCCTCCCGGCGGCCCCGCCATTCCTAGTGTGGGCGCCCGGCTTCACGACCGGTCACGCATTGCACATGCGCGAGTCACGCTGCGCGTTCCTAGTGGCCAAGCAATCTTCTGGGACCTGAGACGTGTCCCAGAAGATTGCCAGGAGTAGAGAGAAAAATCCGGAACGGATTGGCTGGAACTCCGCTTTAAGTTCCATCGAAAACTAAATAAAATAATTAATTTTGGATAAAGTGGAAAAGGAATACCAGAATGTGTACAACACATTCGATCTATAGTTGGATTCATAACAATTGTTCCATTACTTTCTCATTTATGCATAATGGGTTTGTATGCAAATTTTCTAGTAAAATGAAAAGGTAAAAGATACATAGATAAGTAATTTACAATGAAAGCATTACAATAATCACAGCATTAAAATATACAAAAGTATTATTCAGAAAAAAGGCTAAGAAACCATGGACAGCAATGCTATTAAATTATGGATCAATCAGCACAAAACATATTAGCAATATACAGTGTCTTGCAATGGACTACATCCTCATTTTCACACTATGGAAACAAAGGACAATATGAGCTTTGGCATCAATAAATCCATCATAGCCTATCGTTACACATTAGCAGCATGCTCCACACGCCAGTAGTGGGGATACTGGGAGGAGAAAGCAAGACTAGTTCCTGATATGCATCGATGAGATGGAAAAGAGCAGATTCAATAAGTAACCTTGAGTATTATTCACAGCAGAACTCATAAGTAGCCTTTATAATACATGGTGGTCCCCATATGTAGCCCATAGTATCATCCAGGGTAGACCCCATAAGTAGCCCTAAGCATTATCCATGTCAGACCCCCATACTGTGAGCAGCCTTGAGTACTATCTATGGCAAACACCACAAGAAGCCTTTAGTATAATCCATAGCAGACAACACAAGAAGCCTTGAGTATTATCCAAAACAGACACCCATACATAGCCTTGTGTACTATCCATGGCAGACCCCCATAAGTAACCTTAAGTATAATTTATGGTAGCCCACACAAGTAGCCTTGAGTATTATCTATAGTAGACCCCCATATACAGCCTTGAGTATTATCAGCTTGCAGACCCCAAAAGTAACCTTGAGTATTATCCATGGCAGACCCCATAATTAGCCTTGAATATTATCCATGGCAGACCCCATATGTAGCCTTGAGTATAATCCATGACAGACCCCATAAGAAGCTTTGAATCTTATCCATGGCAGACCCCATAAGCAGCCTTGAATATTATCCGTGGCAAACCCCATATATAGCCTTGAGTATTATCCATGGCAGACCCCATATGCAGCCTTGAGTGTTATCCATGGCAGATCCCATAAGTAGCCTTGAACATTATCCATGGCAGACCTCTATATTGTAAGTAGTAGTCTTGAGTACCATCTATAGAAGACCTCACACATAGCCTTGAGTATTGTCCATAGCAGAGGCCCATACATAACCTTAAAGTGGGTGAAATTTGAGCTGGACACATCTATCTGCAGTATTTTGTTATCGCTCTTCAAAGCACTCAGCCTCGTAGCTGTCTCTTGCCACGTAGCTCCGTTATCAGCCTTCTAAAGTTTTCACACGTTCTCCTAGATGGGAGATAGACCTGGGTGTCGAAAGAGGTTGCCATAAATAGATTAGCAGTGAAATTGTCATCTAAGAGCAGAGCTAGGTACATTGCTTTCTGCCATTGCCTATGAGGAGAGGGGGTGTGTGCCTTTCCTCCAATCAGCTGTCCTGACTGTATGCTAATGATCCACTCCCATATGTAACCAGGAAGAGGAAAATGTTAACATGATCTCCACTTTCTAAAGGATATTTACAGAAGAATACAGCATATATATTATTATTATTTTTATTATACAGGATTTATATAGCGCCAACAGTTTGAGTAGCGCTTTACAATATAAAGAGACATTACAGCAACAGTACAATTTAAAACAAGAGGGTGAGAGGGCCCTGCTCCTGTGAGCTTACAATCTAAGGGGGGGGGGGTTTAGATGTAATACTTATATAGGGAGATTTGTTTCACCCCTGTGTATCATCTGAGGCTGTTCACTTTACAGGCGGTCCCCTAGTTACAAACATCCGACTTATGAACGACTCCTACTTACAAATGGAGGGAGACAACAGGAAGTGACAGGAAATCTACCCCTAGGAAGGGAAATTCACTCCTGTAAGAGTTATTATGGGAAAAAGGTGTCTCCACTGATGCTTTACCACCAGTCATTGTTTCCACAACAACCCAAAATTTTCTAAATCCAAATATCATTGGGACAGGAAGTGAGCTGAATCTTCTGAACAGAAACATAGACAGCAAAACAAACATTACAGGGGTGTTAACCCTTCCCTGTGCTATCCAAAAAGCTTAAAAATTGTTTTTTTGGCTGAAGTTACACTTAAAAAATGTACCTGTTCTGATTTACAAACAAATTCAACTTAAGAACAAACCTACAGTCCCTATTTTGTTTGTAACCCGGGGACCGCCTGTATGGTTATATGAAGAGTTTACATCCACTTTAAGTATTATCCATGGCAGACCCCATATGCAGCCTTGAGTATTATCCATGGAAGACCCCATATGCAGCCTTGAGTATTATCCATGGCAGACCCCATATGCAGCCTTGAGCATTATTCATGGCAGACCACATATGTAGCCTTGAGTATTATCCATGGCAGACACCATATGTAGCCTTGAATATTATCCATGGCAGACCCCATATGCAGCCTTAAGTATCATCCATGGAAGACCCCATATGAAGCCTTGAGTATTATCCATGGAAGACCTCATATGCAGCCTTGAGTATTATCCATGGAAGATCCCATATGCAGCCTTGAGCATTATTCATGGCAGACCCCATATGTAGGCTTGAGTATTATCCATGGCAGACCCCATAAGTAGCCTTGAGTATTATCCATAGCAGTCTCCATATGTAGCCTTAATTATCCATAGCAGACCCCATATGTAGCTTTGAGTATTATCCATAGCACACCCCCATACAGCATGTAGCCTTGAGTATTATGATCCATGGTAGACCCCATAAGTAGCCTTGAGCATTATCTATGGCAGAACCCTATAATGTAAATGGTCTTGAGTACTATCTATAGAAGACCCCACAAGTAGCCTTGAGTATTATCCATAGCGGACCCCACCCCCATACATAACCTTAAGCATTATCAATGGCAGACGCCATATGTAGCCTTGAGTATCATCCATGGCATACCTCATATGCAGCCTTAATTATTATCAATAGCAGACCACATATGTAGCCTTGAGTATTATCAATAACAGAACCCATAAGTAGCCTTGAGTATTAGCAGACACCCATACATAACCTTGAATATTATCCATGGCAGACCCCATATGTAGCCTTGAGTATCATCCATGGCATACCTCATATGCAGCCTTGAGCATTATCCATGGCAGACCCCATAAGTAACCTTGAGTATTATCCATGACAGACTCCAAATGCAGCCTTGAGTATTATCAATAGCAGACCACATATGTAGCCTTGATATCCATAGCAGACCCCATATGTAGCCTTGAGTATTATCCATAGCACACCCCCATATATAGCCCTGAGCATTATTCATGGCAGACCCCTATAATGTACGTAGTCTTCAGTACTATCTATAGAAGACCCTACAAGTAGCCTTGAGTATTATCCATAGCATACCGCCATACATAACCTTGAGTATTATCCATGGCAGACCCCATATGTAGCCTTGAGTATCATCCATGGCAGACCCCATATGTAGCCTTGAATGAGTATTATCCATGGCAGACCACATATGTAGCCTTGAATGAGTATTATCCATGGCAGATACCGTATGTAGTGTTAATTATCCATAGCAGACCCCATATGTAACCTTGAGTATAATCCGTGGCAGACTCCATATATACCCTTAAAGCAGAACTTAACTGTATCTGAGCACTGCAAACTGAAAATGCTATCTAAATTAATTTTTAATATTTAGAGCAAACTCACCCATTCATTTGTGATTATTTTGTTGAGAAATCACACCACCCTAAAATTTCTAGCAGCAGCCATGTTGAGTAAGGACAGATGATCCATGTAGTATTTACTTCCTGGAATCCATCTGTCCTCAGCTCAGGTAAGCAGGAGGGAGGGTGTACTGTACTTAGATAAGAAGACCCCTCCCTCCTCTCTCCCTGCAGATGAAAGGAAACAAAATGCCTGTGAAGACTCCTGGGATGTATGACTTCATTTTGGCCAGAAAAAGAAAATGTTTAACACAAGTAAACTATTTACTAAGGCTAGCAGCAAGAAGATTAAAAATAGATCATGTTGATTCAGAGAGTTTAATTCTGCTTCAGGCTCCATGCACACTAGCGTTTTTTAAGCACCTAGAAGTTGTTAGCATTTTTTTCTGCTCCTAGAAGCTAATAAGGCTTCATTTACACTGCCGCTGGTAATGGGATGCAAAAAAATGGGTTCAGACGCCAGTTCTGAGGCATTTGAAACGCCAAACAGCATGTAAACGCGCCTAAACGCGGTAACTCGAGTCTAGGAGCTTTTCGTTACAGGCGTTTCCATTTTTTTAAAAAAAACTGTTTGTTTATTTTCAAAAACGCTCCTAGACGCGAACGCAGCTAACGCGGCATGCAAAACGGACGTTTTAGATGCCGGTTTCTAGCTGTCAAGATTAAACGTTCAGGGGAGGTTGAAACAGCGTCCCGGGTAAATGGAGACTTAGTGTTATCCTATGTGTCCATGCACACTAATTTAGGCTATTAGCATTTTTTTGAGCTTCAGCATCAAGGAGCAAAAAAAAAAAAAAAAAAAAAATGTTTTTGTAGATTTTCCTGAGCATTTTTCCAGCAGAAACGCTACCAATAGCGTTTTTTGACCTTTTTCTTTCCTTTTACTGCAAAAATGCCAATAAAATGCTAACGCTCTTAAATGCTCCTAAACGTTCGTACAAAAATCTATTAGCAACATTGTTTATCCATTGACTTTTCCAGCCTTTTTTTAGCTGAAAAAAAATGCTAGTGTGCATGGAGCCCTAAGCATTATCAGGTTCCCGACCGCGCGTCGTGTTTTCACGGCGGCAGTCTGGATGCTGAGCGCGAATCGCTGTAAATAAGGGGCGATCTGCAATCAGCCACCAGGGGGTGCGCGCGCACCCGCTGCACTCCTGAGGAGTGTGCCCCCGGCTCGGGCGGACCCGATGTCCGCCGGCGAGCCGCGATGAGCAGCTACAGGGAAAGAACGGGGAACCGCTGATGTAAACACGGCGGTTCCCCGCTCTGTTAGTAGGGCCATGAGATCTACTGATCCCTGTCACTGGGATCAGTTACATCTCTCATGCCCATGTTAGCCCAACCCCCCCACAGTTAGAACACACCCCGGGAACACAGTTAACCCCTAGCTCTTCCCCCCCAGGTTAACCCCTTCACTGCCAATGACATTTATACAGTAATCAGTGGACATTTAAATTTCTGATCGCTGTATAAATGTCATTGGTCCCAAAAAAGTGTCAAAAATGTCCGACATGTCTGCTGCAATATAGCAGTACCGCTAAAAATCGCAGATCGCCGCCATTACTAGTAAAAAATAAAAAAAAAATAAAAACCCCAGAAATGAATTCTCACCATCCGTAAACGCGGGCACTTTTGAGCAAACCAATCAATAAACGCCGATTGCGATTTTTTTTATCACAAATATGAGAAATTATATAAATCGGCCAAAAACGGTGAAAAAAATTTTTTTTATATTTTTATTTTGGATTTGAATTTTAGCAAAAAGTAAGAAATTTGGGTTTTTTTGCAAAATGGTCGCTCTTCTTTTGTTTATAGCGGTTATCAGAAATGACGCAGTGGCGATCAAATACCACCAAAAGAAAGCTCTATTTGTGGGGGAAAAAAGGACGCAAATTTTGTTTGGGTACAACATCACACGACCGCGCAATTGTCAGTTAAAGCGACGCAGTGCCGAATCGCAAAAAGTGCTCTGGTCCTAAAGCTGGAAAACCTTCCGGTTGGTAAGTGGTTATACATGGTAGACCAAATAGTCTAAGGCTGGATTCACACCACTGTGAATTGGATGCAGGTTCCCTGCATCAATTTATCAATAGCAGGGGATTTTGAGCGGCTCTCTATGTAAAAGGTAGATTGATATATCAGGCCAATTTTTCACATTTTTTAATTAATCAGCATCGGCAGATTGTCCAGCAAAATAGGCCGATTTATGCACTAAAGGCCGGTTCACACAGGGCGATCCGACTTGCAGGGCGATTCCGCGCAACCCTGCACAGCGCGACTTGAAAACTACTTCTGTAATAGAAGTCAATGCAAGTCGCCCCAAAAGTAGTACAGGAACCTTTTTCTAAGTCGTTAACGACTTCAGTCGCTCCTATTAAAACAGAAAGACAAAAATCTGGGCAGCCTGCCAAGTCTTAGACCATCGCTGATAAAAAAAAAACAAAGAGATACAATGTTTATACTTATCAAAGGAGTGAAGGTGTGTAGAAGAGCTCAGTTTAACCATTTAAAGACAATCTTTTCTAACATTTGTTGCTTACATGTAAAAATCCAGTATTTTCTGCTAGAAAATCACTTAGAACCCCCAGAAATTATATATATTTTTAGCAGAGACCCCAGAGAATAAAATGGTGGTTGTTTCAATATTTTATGTCACATTGTGTTTGTGCAGCTGTCATTCAAACGCAATTTTTTTGGAAAAAAATCACTTTAATTAATTTAAAAAAAAAAAAACAGTAACGCTAGCCCATTTTTTTTCATCCAAAAATTTTAACTGTTTTTGTGTATTTAATGTTTAAGATACATAGTTTTTTAAATCTAAATTATACATACAAGTGCACTGATTGGAAGCTTGTTGTTTAACCACTTTGTGTACTGTATATATACGGCGGCAGTGTTGCTCTATTCCACAAATCACTGTATATAAGCAGCGATCCGCCAGTGTGCAGTTAGCGGGCGGGAGCTCGCCACCAGCAGTGCGCTCTTGTGCCCGCTGCACTCTGCGGGCATGTGCCCGTGGCTCGGGCGGACCCGATGTCTGCCGGTGAGCCACGATGACCTGCCAGAGAAAAAGAACGGGGAACCGCCAATGTAAACACGGCGGTTCCCCGCTCTGTCAGTGGGCATGTAAGAGATCTACTGATCCCTGTCACTGGGATCATTAGATCTCTTATGCCCATGGTAGCCCAGCCCCCTCACAGTTAGAACACGCCTAGGGAACAGTTAACCCCTAGATCGCCTCCTGCAGGTTAATCCCTTCACTACCAATAACATTTATACAGTAATCAGTGGATATTTAAATTTCTGATCGCTGTATTAATGTCATTGTCAATAAATGGCGATTGTGATTTTTTTTTTTTTCAAAAAATATGAGGAAGAATATAAAATCGGCCAAAACCGATGAATAAATTTGTTTTTTTATATTTTTTTTGGATTTGTATTTTAGCAAAAAGTAAGAAATATTGTTTTGGGTTTTTTTTTTGCAAATTTTTCGTTCTGTTTTTGTTTATGTAGCAGTGATCAGAAATGATGCAGAGGTGATCAAATACCAGCAAAAGAAAGCTCTATTTGTGGGGAAAAAAGGACGCAAATTTCCTTTGGGTACAACGTCGCACGACCGCGCAATTGTCAGTTAAAGCGACACAGTGCTGAATCGCAAAAAGTGCTCTGGTCCTACAGTAGGAAATTTTTCCGGGGGTTTAGCGGTTAATAAATGTTTAATTTAAGCAATTTTCTGTATCACTTCTTATTACTTAACTGTTAGATTTTATGAGATGAAGGGAAAAAAAAAAACAAAAAAGCAAAATCGGCCTAACATATTGATCCAAAAAAAAAAAATTAAAAAAATCGGCATCATATATCAGCCATCGGCCGCCCCAATTTCTAAATATCGGCACCTGCATCAGAAATACCCATATCGGTCTACCTCTAGTATGCACAGCAAACAAATGTAATATTATTCATTACTGTGTTCTTACATATTCAATGGCAAACAGACTGCAAAAGAACATTCTGTGAGTTTGCACAAGTAGGTGGCCCAATCACATCTCATATGGCAGGATGATTTCAGGTCCAGTAACACAACAAAACTAATCTGCTCATCTCTAATCTAGGCAAGATAATTCAGGCAAAATACCATCACCAACAATCAAATAACTAGTGGACATCAGTTAAAAACATTTTTGAGATAAAATAAAAATAATAAAACAATGAAATCTATAGCAGTTGGTATGCCCAGCAAGGACCAAAAGGAATCAGATCCACATGACTGGAGTGTAAAAAATAAAAATAGACTAGATCGGTCACATGCATCAAATGATAAACAGCAAAATGACAATCCAATCTTAAGGCAGGCCATACAGGGTGCAAATTTCTTTCCTGCAACCACGGGTTGCAAGAAAAAAATGTGCACGATTCACCCATCAACACAGACAGAGCTGACAGGGGAATCTCTCCTGCTGAGCAATTGTCTGCTTCCAGGGGGGAAGCCTTCCCCACTGGGAGAAGACAGACAGTGATTATTCTTTTTGGATAATTGCAAGATAATTCGGCAAGCTTGTTGTACCCAAGTTGATCGATTGATCAAATTGGTACATTCGGCTTGCCCATTAACAGTAGAAATCTCAGCCGGTTCAGCAGAATTAAAACTGTGTATGGCCGGCTTTAGGCTTCATTTACACTGGTGTGATTTCAGATGTGACTTGAGTCGCATAGAATCATGACACTGAAAACCGTGACAGCAGGTGGGGGTTTCTCTCGCCCCCAGCCACTGTCAGAATTTAAAATTGGCAGAGATCTGCATGGACGCATCATTCAATCATTCACAGGGATCTGTCAATGAATAAACTACAAGTCCATCTTGTAGTTTTCAATGGAATACAAGAGCTTCGATCGGTGCTCTCCTAGTCCATTCACAGTCCCGCCAGCTTTCAAACTGAAAGCCGGCACAGGCAGAAGGCTGGAGGGAGACTGTACAGGAGCCTGACATTGCACCTGTGATCTGCTGATCGCGGGTGCAAAACTTTGCAGGCTTCTGAAAAAAATAAATGAACATTTCTTTACCTGCAAAAATATGTGCATGCATTATTGTTTTGCTAAAGGTGAACTTTGCCTTTAAAGGACAGCACCTTTGCAGCAACATCATAGAGTGACTTCTAGGAAAAACCTGAAAGGGGCGTGGCATAATATTTTAAATGTCAACAGCACATGACAAGACAAGTTGTATCATCGTAACTATTGAACTACATGACCTGATGCCACGAACCTCCCTCCAGAATAGGATGCTGTCCATTCAACAGATTAAGGATCCCAATTACTAGTTCACACCATCATTGCAGCATTTGGGATGTGCTTTCAATGCGATCCACTGCTTTCCTTTTCCTCTTTTTTAATTTTGATACTTGGAAAATCTTAGGACTATGCTTTCTTATGTGCAGCTACATGCATTTTGACATGTTCCAAGTTAAAAAACTGCAGCATGCTTGACTTTTTTGGGGAAATCACTAGAAATGAACACACGGGTGTGAACTAAGGCTCATAGGAACACATGGCAATTACTGTACATGCATTCTGGATATGGTTTAAAACTGCACCTGCTGTGAGCCAGCCTAATCCTCATCTCCAACATTCCATAAAGTATTTCTTATTACGGATTCTGTGCTTCCAATGATGACTATGGATCAGGACAATGGAGTGCCACAGTGACAAAATGTTCCCTGTATACAGCTGATGGTAACCAATAATCCTCATGTAGACAGCAGATGTGAGTATACATGATATAAGAGCAGAGCAGTCACATGATCACCTTGCATACAGTAGTGATCTCTCATAGGAAGGTCATTAGGAGAGTGATCCATGCATCCTATAATGAAGAGCTGGTGATCATCACAGCAGCTGCATTAAGAAGCATCATCATCAGTACAAAGGAGGCAATAATAATAATAATGCAGGGAGGCAATAATAATAATAATAATGCAGGCAGCCTCCTGTGACAGGGGAGGGATGACCCTGCATAGATGGAGGACTGCAGCACCTGGCACACATGTATACAGCTGAGGATCTCTACAAAGGAATGCTGGGTCCTCCTGTAGCAGGCACAATGCAGATGCAGGGGATGGGGATGACAGGTGATCACACATCATCCCTCTGCAGATCTCATCAATCATGACCCAGGAGGAGGAGGGGGGAGCAGCCTGTCCCGGATCAGAGGCGGTCTGCTCCCTCTCCCGGGTCATCGGAAGGGACAGCTGTGATTGTGGATGACAGTATGGATCATTGTACACACTGACCTCCATCCCCCCTACAGGATCTGTCCTGTCCACACCCCTCTGCCCACATCACATATGTCTCCGCACACACAGCTCAGCTGTCACCAACTTACCCGGGATTCTTCCGCCGTGCAACCATGGACAGGCTCATCCCCGACTAACACACTGCAGGGCCGGGCTCAGCACACATCGGAAGTGACGTCTGCCGCTCAGACACTTCCACTGCCCGGGAGCGCCATTGTGGAAGAGGGCAGTGATGGAAGGGGTGCAGTGTGCAGCTTTGTGCATGAATGAAATAAAATACATAAACCTTGTATGGATTCTTCCCACAGTATTCAGTATGTAGCTTTCTCTTTGGGGGAGTTATGAGAACTGTCCTTCCCCAAACAGGATAGTGCGTTAAGCTTGTAGGTGACTAAGGGCTCGTTCACACTGGACTATATGTTTAACGCTATAAAAGCGCTCCTATAGCGTTTGTATGGCGTTAGTCAGGCGTCAATGAGCGTTATTATGTGGCAGTTTACAAGCGTTAACAACGCTCTCTAAACGCCCTAGGCGTGGTTTCGTAGCGTTTGAAGAGCATTAGGGATAGGGTTGCCACATCATCCCTTTAATCCAGGACACATATTAATTACACAGGTTCTGTGGCTGATTAAAGTGGTAATTAAACTCACTTGGTGCCTCATCTGCAATAAATTAGCCTCAGAATCTGTAATTCATATGTGTCCTGGATTAAAGGGATGATGTGGCAACCCTAATTAGGGAGCGTTAAAACTGCTCCACAATGGAAGTGACTAATTTTAACGCGCCGCAGCCGCAACAAAACCACGACGAATACGCCTGCCAGAGCGGCAGGGAGGCTTTACCATAAACTTGAATGGAAGGCGTTGAAAGGCTTCAAAGCCTCTTAAACTCGATGCTTAGTGTGAGCAGCACTATGTGCTGTCCATTGTATCTTGTGCAAAGGCGTTTGAGGGGCATTTTTAAAGCCTCTCAAACGTCTGCTCTTAATGCCAGTGTGAACGGACTCTAAGAGAACCAGAATCGCCGTTAAGTGATAATAAAGTTGGCAGTGCCTCCACCCAGGACAGGGTAAACAGAGGGGATTTCCTTTCTGGAAAAATAACCAGTAATCTATTCAAAATAATTGGGAGAAGAACTACTGCAACCAGAGAATAACACTTACAATAAGTATATACAGTGGCGGCTGGTGGGGTTTTTTGGGGGAGGGGGGGCAAACAATCCCTCCCCCCTACCCGCCTGCTGTCTGCCAGTCAGTACAGCACTTACCCCATCTAGGAAGCAGCTCCTGTGTCCTTTCCTCCATCACGGCGCCTGTGCATCTCCTCCCCTCCTCCTAGGCGTCCAATAGGATTGATATAAAACAAAGCTCTCTTCTTTTTCCATATAACCCACTGCAAGAGAGATTAACAGCATCCCAGGAAGGAAAACCATGCCAGTAAGAACCCAAGGTCGGCTAACAGACCGCAAGCGAGTATTGACTTCTCGTGTCGTATGACAGGAGAGTCAATGAGGTCTGGTAAGTAGGGAATCTTATTTTATATCTGCACATGGTGTTTGGACACGGCGTGAGCACAAGCACTTTGGAAGTTTTATGTGGATGGACATACTATTGTTAACGGAACAACAGAGATAGCATCAAGTCACACATGCACTGGATTGCACTTTAAACCAATATTGGGACTTTCATATATATAATTTTATACAATTTGCACATTTACTAATTTTTATTAATTTTGCATGAACATTTGCACAGTAACGTTTATATTTGCACAAATATCTGCACAGCAAATTTTGATTCAGCAAGTTTGGACTCTTGGTTTAATATGTTTAAGGAATGAGCACTTTAGCACATTGAACTGTATTCTTTTGCACAGATTTTGCTTTTATTTGTTATAGCTGTGATTCAGTTTTTATATAATTTAGTTCATGCACTCATTTAATATATATTTGGACTAAGAGATGAGAGAGAGCACATAGGAGGTATAAGTGGGCCCAGCACCACACAAAGCAAGCACTGTTAATACAGGATAAATATCCTGGCACTAGTCCAATAGGATTGCCTGTCTTTTCAGCCAATTGGGTGACAGGTCTCAGACCCACTTCCTGATTGGCCAGGAGGGGGATCAGTGTTACAATAGCAAATATCCATTTGTTATTATAACACACCTGGGTGGGCTCGGTTCATATTCTCTGAGCCCACCCTATTTTGAAGCCTATTAGAGCCTCTGGCTCTAATCTAGTGCTTCAAAATAACACCCCCCGCATTGGAATTCATGCATCCGGCGTCCTGCAAGGGGCCGGATGCATGGATGGGGGGGTGGCACCCATGCGCCCTAAATGGACGGGCCGCCCCTGAGTATATATGAGATCAGTGTTTCTCAACCTTTTTTCCGTCAAGGCACCCTTTAAAAATGATGGACACTATCAAGGCACCCCATTCTAAAATGTAAAAAATGATTCTAATATTTTTACATAATGCAGCGACACCCACACAAGTAGGACACCCAACATTAGAGGGGGTTTATTCTTTCAAAGCAAATACACTTTTGCAAACTGGCACTGACTAGTAGAGATGGGTTTGGGTGTTTTCGAAATCCCAGGAAGCTGATACTGCACAGGCAGTGTGACATTTCCCGGTCCGCAGCTGCACAGATGGGGAAATGTCTCACTGCCTATGATATATACAAACAGTTATTACCAGAAAAGGGCCTGATAGGATTCCTGGTGGAATTGTGCACATGTACCTGGGTACATATAGTTATTAATAGATATACCAGATGAATGTTGCAGCAAACTCCAGTTGCAGAGACCCCTGAGGATGATCATGATGCAGCATCCATCTTTGTGTCGGAGACTGAAGACAAGATCAGCGGTGATGGGGAGATCCTCCAACTGTTGTCCAACCAGCCTGGAAAGCAGCTTCTCACCAGCAGAAACTGCAGTATGGCACTGCAACTCAGAGTAAGCCTATCTAATGTTTTTCTTAGTCCCTAGTAGTTTCTAATCTCTCATATAACCAGACCTCTATCAAGTGGCCATCAGATGCCTAACCTGGCCCCAGCAGAGGATGGTTATTGAGCCCTTAGCTAAAACTTGCTATAGAATCTGAAGCCAGAAGGGACAGGATTAACTAAAATAACAGGAACTCCATATAAACTCTATTTAAATAAACATGTTCACCTACTTACACACAGCACGGTGACCACTACACATGTACGCTGTACCACAGACTTAGCTATCTGGTATAGTGCATGTGAGGTAACAACAAGGGAACAGTTATATTTCTGTTACTAGTCTTTAGATGTCATGTATACTCGGAAGCTATGGGCAACCATCGTAAACTAGGAGCACTTGCCTAGTAACCCCTGCTTCTGGCCTGGATTAAGCAGCAACTTTTCCATTGTCAGGACATGTGATCTTATGTCCGACCTATCTCTCTCTCCACCTCCTTCCTCTGGGGTTTTGAACCCAGCTATCAGGGAAAGGAAATACCTGTCTATAACCAACCAACTCTGTGGTAATTAACAAACATCTAGTTACAAATACAGACAGTAGAGGGCAGCAGACCCCCACAAGTGTTTATGTTTTAGGGCTGGTTAAGGCTGCATTCACACCTGAGCGACACGTTTTCAGGCATATTTGAAGCGTTTTGTAGCGCGACATCAAGCGTTTGCAAACGCCCGATGTCGCGCTAATATGCGCGTTTGACACTTGTCCATTGCTTCTATATCAATAGAAAAGTGTCAGAAATGCCGGAATATGCCCGATTCGCGCAACAAAAATACCTCCAGGAGTAGCTTGAGCTTCAGGCGTTTTCAGGCTTTTGGCTTCAGGCGTTTTTGAGTGGAGATGTGAACCATCTCCATAGAGAAACATTGATTTTTTCCCCTCCAGCGTTTTGTAGCTTCATGCTTCAGGCATATTTGAGCTACAAAACGCTCAGGTGTGAATGGAGGCTGGGCGCATGGATAGGCGAGGCGGCGGAAGGGATGGGAGGGAGGCGGCGCTCCTGCGCCCACAATGGAGGGGCCGCCCCTGCTGCTAAGGACCTCTTCCTCAGGTAGCAATGACTACTTGAATCAATGCTGTCTCAGGAAGAAGTCCTTAGCGGTCCCCAAACATTGTTTTTTTGTGCTTTGGCAGAGTCATCCAGGGCTGGGACAAAATTTGGCCCTGGTTTTCATCCAGACTGGCCCACTTTAATTTTGCAAACATGCCCAAAAACAATATATAAACTATACGCAATTGCGCAAAAAAAAAAAAGTAAAAACATTCCACTGTAACGGCTTTTTGAAGTGGGAGGGCTACCATCAAGCAGAAACATTGCTACAGCCTCATTGGCTGGAATTTCAGAAACTAGCATTGCTGCACAGCCATTGGCTGCCTTTCAGCAATGTAGCGGCGCTGAGGCTGACCCGAGTTGAGCACTATGTAGTGAGGTGATTTGCAGTGCGGATAACAGGTCTCTCCCATGCCGGCCGGCCAGACAAACCCACGCCCCCCCCCCCCCCTTCCCTGCCCATTAGCCGTTCAACTTTATTTCTCTTATAGGCAGTACCAGTGGCGTCACTAGGGTTAGTGGTGTTACCTGGTGCGGCAAAACATGGTGCCCCCCCCCCCCCCCCGAAACCTTGCTCTATGTTATATACACTGGTCTGTATATAATGTACAGTATGGTATCAGTGTACAGACTGTACATTACTTGTACACCATACTGTACATTACATACAGACCAGTCTGTGCCCTGACACCATACTGTACATTATATACAGACCAGTCTGTACCCTGACACCATACTGTACATTATATACAGACCAGTCTGTACCCTTACACCATACTGTACATTATATACAGACCAGTCTGTACCCTGACACCATACTGTACATTATATACAGACCAGTCTGTACCCTGACACCATACTGTACATTATATACAGACCAGTCTGTGCCCTGACACCATACTGTACATTACATACAGACCATTCTGTGCCCTGACACCATACTGTACATTACATACAGACCATTCTGTGCCCTGACACCATACTTTACATTACATACAGACCAGTCTGTGCCCTGACACCATAATGTACATCATATACAGACCAGGCTATACCCTGACACCATACTGTACATTATATACAGACCAGTCTGTACCCTGACACCATACTGTGCATTATGTACAGACCAGTCTGTACCCTGACACCATACTGTATGTTATATACAGACCATTCTGTACATTATATACAGACCAGACTGTACCCATACACCATACTGCACGTTATATACAGACCATTCACACCATACTGTACATTATATACAGCCCATTCTGTACCCTGACACCATACTGTACATTATATACAGACCAGTCTGTACCCTGACACCATACTGTACATTATATACAGACCAGTCTGTATCCTGACATCATACTGTAATTATATACAGACCAGTCTGTACCCTGACACCATACTGTACATTATATACAGACCAGTCTGTATCCTGACATCATACTGTACATTATATACAGACCAGTCTGTATCCTGACATCATACTGTACATTATATACAGACCAGTCTGTATCCTGACACCATATTGTACATTATATACAGACCATTCTGTACCCTGACACCATACTGTACATTATATACAGACCAGTTTGTACCTTGACACCATACTGAACATTACATACACTGGTCTGTATATAATGAGAATATATATATGGGAGAGAGAGAGAGAGAGAGAGAAAGAGGAAAAAAGAGTTGACGGAGGGGAGGCAAAGATAGAAAGTGGGATGAGAGAGAGAGGATGGGCAGAAAAAGAGAGGGGGTGGAAGG
>BLSH010206247.1:950087-962388 GCA_018402905.1 Glandirana rugosa
TATGATTTATGTGATTTCGGGATAGTCCCTAACATATTTATTTAAAATGTTATCATTGGTCAATAGATGCCAATGTTTGTTAAGGATTCTTTTGATGACCTTATGCTGTTTAGTATAGTGAGTTATGAAGCGGACTGTTGAGTCCGAACCTTTAGAGTGTCTGGGTGCCATGACTTCCTGTCTTTTACGGCCGTATGCCTTATTAAATGCCTTGCGTAGGAGGGTAGGAGGCCATTTTAGTAAAAAAACCCCGAATACCTACCTTTTATGCACTACCGAAAACGCATAAGAATGTCCAAAGGCCTCCGGGTAGACCAATTGTGTCTGGTATTGGGAGCTATGCCGAACATGCGAGTCGACTTATCGACGCGCATCTGGCCCCCCACGTTTCAGCCCTACCGTCCTACATACAGGACACACCTGACCTGTTGAGACGCTTGGAGGACATACAGGTACCACCCCACACAAGATTGGTAGCAATTGATGTGGAAGCCCTGTACAGCAGTATCCCACATCACAAGGGGTTGGGAATTATCAAGGAATTCCTATATGAGAGGCATCAAGATTTTCACAAACAGAATGAATTTATCTTAGCGACTCTGGAACACATTCTTACCAGAAATGTGTTTATTTTTGATGACTCCCACTACCTCCAGATACAGGGCGTTGCGATGGGGACGTGTTGTGCCCCATCGTACGCCAACCTGTATCTGGGGGGGTGGGAGAGAATGATTTTCTCTGATGAAATGTATGAACCCTACCTCAGACATATTCCCCTCTGGCTCCGATACATAGATGATATATTCATGCTGTGGTCGGGGCCGGAGGGGATGCTGGAGGAGTTCTTTCAAAAACTGTCCATAAACGGGTTCAATCTCCGTTTTACCATGATGTCTGACAGTAAAACTATTCCTTTTTTGGACATTCAGATCTCTTTGACAGATGAGGGCTTTGTCACCACCACACTGTATAGAAAGCCCACGGCAGGGAACACAGTGCTGCACGCTCAAAGTTTCCATCCTGGACCCTTGGTCCAAAGTATACCATATTCACAATATCTCAGACTCCGAAGGATCTGTTCGGATGATGTTTTGTTTAAAAGAGAGGCAGATGCCTTGCGTGAGAGGTTGCTCAATAGAGGATATTCGCGCACCCTCCTACGCAAGGCATTTAATAAGGCATACGGCCGTAAAAGACAGGAAGTCATGGCATCCAGACACTCTAAAGGTTCGGACTCAACAGTCCGCTTCATAACTCCCTATACTAAACAGCATAAGGTCATCAAAAGAATCCTTAACAAACATTGGCATCTATTGACCAATGATAACATTTTAAATAAATATGTTAGGGACTATCCCGAAATCACATACAAACGGGCACAATCGATTAAAAACAGGGTTACACAAAGCCATTTCCATCGGCCACTAGAAGAGAATCTCGAGCCTCCCTGTGGCACATGGAAATGTGGAGGATGTAACTTCTGTCATTGGATTTTCGAAAATCAGACCATGTACCTGCCTAATGGTAGGTTACATAAAATACAACATTTTGTCGACTGCCAAACTATTGGCATCGTCTACATTATGTTTTGTGAATGTGGAGCATTCTACATAGGTAAGACGAAACGCCAATTTTGGCGACGCATCAAAGACCATATCTATTATGGCAATAAGAATATACTTTCAACACCAATAGGTAGACACTTGGGCCTATATCACAATAATAGTACAGAAGTTGTCCGCTTTGCAGCCTTGGAAAGAATTATAGAATACCCGAGAGGGGGGGAATTTGATAAGATCATCTTACAATGCGAAACACGTTGGATCTATTCCCTCAAAGCGACTGAAAAACCAGGCCTTAATGAATCACTGAGCTATAAACCTTTCCTATAATTACTACAACACACCTTATGATACTATTCTCTAGTCCCAATTTTAAGTTGTTAACATGCCATTTCCTCTTTTGTGCTACTGTATCTTGTTTTTTTTTTATTTATTTTTTTTTTGTGCTTTTTGGTGTATCTTGTTGTTGGTTCAATATATGAGTTTATCCTCTCCGCTGCCGCAGACACCATGCGGGAATTTCCCGCATGGTTAGGCGGTATGGATATAGAATATGAATTGCCCTCTCCTGTCTTCCCCTCGTCTTTTGTTTTTGTTTTTTCTCCACTCAAATACATAGATCTAAAATGTAAACTGTTTATATATACTTTTGCTATTTCTAGACTGCTTGTAGTGTCATGATGTATATTTCCCTGTTGGGCGCGCATCAAATGGGGCAGGCATATGCGCCTCACGTGCTCCTCTCAGGAGCGTGTTGTGAATGGGCTGAGCGGGTGCATCGGCGGGGAGAGTCGGGACTTCATGTCCCGTCATCCCCGTCATCCCCCTGCTGTACTGACACCTGCACGATGTGCCCTTCCTTGCAGGCGGCGCGCTCTCCTTTGAGCATGCGCCGCCTGTTGAGACGCACGTCGCGCCGCTGGTGGGCGTCGCTGCTCAGTGATGTCACACGCCGCCCTCTCTGGGCGGCGTACACGCGGCGCGGCGGGAGACATAAACCGGCTCTCGTCCAGGGCAGACGATAGCAGCTGATCACTGGGAGGTAGGACATCATCCTGGCGGGCCGCAACAACATATACCAGGTACTTTGGCAACCATCCTTATTTGTGCCATAAATCACTATTGTGAGTCCTAACAGGTAATTACAGTTATAAAGTATTTTGTTTCATACCATAAATAGGTGGACTAGAGTGGACTAGAATGTACTAGATATATTTTTGGATTTCTTATACTGTCAATTTTTTATGCCCTAGATTCATGGTAAAAACTGTGGCACCAATTAACAAAACAAAGTGAAACTGCCCGATACTACGAATGCCTTAAACAGCACTCCTTCATTATATCATGAATCCTAGGTAGGATGCGGGTTTGTCCACAATATATGGAACAATGTCGATAACAGTCTTATTTGTTCTAAGTCAACTTAAACTTTTACCTAGACACTCCCATATTGGATGTGCCGGTCTGGTTTGTGTCTCCTATGCCTGCCCCCCTGATGTATAGCCGAATTTGGGGAACAGTGAACTACATATAAAGCAGTTATGGTAAATATGGACAATATGTTTGAAATTCAATGAAATGTAAATATGGTTATTTGTAATACAAGCCGGTATGTCAATTTTTACATTTGTATAATCCATAGCTTGAAGAGTATTAAGGTCCAGAAGAAGCACACTGGTGGGAAACGCGTCGACCTTCCCTTTCATACTCATCCGTGATTTCGGGCTTGGTAGTAGTATCACCCCTGATTCATGTGGAACCATTTAAAAATTGTTTTATATAAATGTTATTTTTTGTATTTTCTTGACACAAATACTGTATCTACCACCTAGTGACACGTTGCAACGTGTCCCCTTTTTTAATGATATAATGATTTAATAAACTACATTTTTAACCTTAACCATCAGTTTCATTAGTGCCGACAAAGTCCATACAAATTTGGTTTCTCCTCATGGCTTATGCCAAGAGTTTTTACCTTTTCTCTGCTCAAATTAGGATGGTGGCACAAAATTGGCATGACATTCTTTGCCCATTTTTGAATGATGTTTTCTTATATGAGTATGCAAAGAACCTGATATCATCAGATTATCAGACACCTTCTACAAGCGCTGCACTTTATTATTTACACCATCTTTGCACCCATGGACCCTTGCCCGAACGGTTTTCGGGGGACCGTAAGAAATTTCGGGCTTTTCACATATCCTGCCAACTTTTGTTTGCCCTACAACCCCGCACCTTCTCTCAGGAGAACACTAAAGTGGGACTAGTCATCTCCCTCCTCCGGGATGGGCCCCAGGCCTGGGCCCACCGCCTACTATAGCAAAAGGCTCCCGAAGTCTCAGACCTGACACGGTTTTTCCAAGCTATGGCCCGACTATACGAGGACCCGCACCAAGCCGCCACAGTGGAAGCCGCGCTCCATGCGCTCCAGCAGGGCCACCGTCCAGCTGAGGACTATGTGTTGGTGTTTCAGTGCTGGAGCGCCGACACCGCATGGAATGACGCGGCTCTCCAGTTCCAGTTCCGGCTGGGGCTGTCCGAGCCACTCAAGGATGAGTTGGCTCGTGCGTGCGTGCCTCCAACTCTGGATGCCCTGATCGATTTGGCCATCCAGGTCGACCGCCGCCTGCGGGAACGATGCACCGAGAAGTCTGCCACCCCCACGTACTCCTCCGAGCACTCTCCAGTACCATGACCGGTCGGTCCACGATGCCCAGCTCTTTCCCCCGAAGAAAGGCAGAGATGTCTTCCTACGGCCTGTGCCTGTATTGCGGTGGCTATGGACATTCAGTTCGGAACTGCCCCGTCAAGTCGGGCAAGGGTTCTCCACTCACCCAAGGGGAGATATCCATGCCAGATTCCAAGTTGCATGTGGTACATTGTTCTGCAGCTGCCCGGTGGGGATGTCCCAGTCCTGGCCATCATAGACTCTGGAGCCTGCGGCTGTTTCATGGACCTGAATTTTGCAGCTCTGCAGCAAATACCTCTCAGGCCCAAGGCTCGATAGATGACCCTTCGCCTGGCCGACGGGTCCCCTATCAAATCCGTGTCCGTGACCCATGAGATGGTCCCTCTCTCGACCCAAACATGGGATGGTCATTCGGAACTCTTGTTATTTGACGCCATTGCGTCCCCTCTATTCCCAGTCATCCTCTGGCTTCCCAGGCTCCAGGCCCACTGCCCTCACATCAACTGGGTCACTGGCAACGTCCAGTTCAACTCAACCTACTGTCAGCACCATTGCTTTCCACCACCCGCTGGACCCTCCTTAGCTGCATCATGCCCGGACTCCGATCCGGACTTGGAAGTTCGCCTTGCTGTTCCCTCAGTATACCATGACTTCCTCGATGTGTTCAGCAAGAAAGGGGCGGATGCCCTGCCGCCACACCGTCCCTATGACTGTACCATAGAGTTACTCCCTGGCACGGAGGTACAGTTCGGCAGGATCTATCCACTTTCCGAGAAGGAATTGGCAGCCCTCAAATTTTACCTGGATGAAAACCTGAAGAAGGGATTTATCCGTGCTCCACATCTCCTGCCGGGGCCGGGATATTCTTTGTGGAAAAAAAAGATAAGTCCCTGAGACCCTGTATAGACTACAGAGACCTTAATAAAATTATGGTCAAGAACCGGTACCCTCTCCCATTAGTCCCGGAGTTACTTCAGAGGCTCGGTTCTGCCACCGTTTTCTCCAAGCTGGACCTTCGAGGGGCTTATAACCTCATTCGGATCAGGACAGGGGATGAGTGGAAAACGGCCTTCCGGACCCGGTTCGGCCATTATGAATACCTGGTCATGCCGTTTGGACTATGCAATGCACCAGCAACATTTCAACATCTAGTTAACGACATCTTCCGGGACTTCCTTGACCTGTTTGTGGTGGTGTATTTAGATGATATCTTCATCTTCTCCCCTTCCCTGGAGGAGCACCGAACCCATGTCAAGAGCGTACTGAGCCGCCTTTGTCAGCATGGCCTCTACGCCAAAAGTGCGCATTCGAATGCTCCAGCATTTCCTTCCAGGGGTTCATCCTCTCAGTCTCTGGCATCATAATGGACCCCCAGAAGGTCTCCTCCATAGTGAACTGGCCGGCACCAACAGACAAGAAAGCGGTGCATCGTTTTGTCGGTTTCGCAAATTTCTATCGGAAGTTTGTTAAGGGGTTCTCCACTGTGATCACCCAACTGACAAAACAGAACTCCCGCTTCCGTTGGACACCTGAAGCCCAAGCAGCCTTCCAGCAACTCAAGGAGCTCTTCACTTCGGCTCCGGTCCTGAAACATCCGGACCCTGCTCTACCCCACATACTGGAGGTAGACGGCTCATAGAAGGCAGTCGGAGCGGCCCTCTCTCAAAGACAGGGGCCAAAAGCCGCACTGCACCCAATTGCCTTTTACTCCCGGAAGCTGACACCCCCGGAAAGGAACTATGATGTGGGGGATAGGGAGCTTCTTGCCATAAGGTCTGCACTACAATAATGGCGGTATCTGCTGGAAGGAACCTTGCACCCAGTTCTAGTTTTTACTGACCACAAGAACTTGGAGTACCTGCACGCCGCCAAGAGACTCAAGCCCAAGATGGCATGTTTTATTCCCATGAAGGGCACACCCTCTGCAATCCAGATGGCAGAGACGTTTATTAAAGAAATCGTCCGCCTCCATGGCCTACCTATCAACATCGTGTCGGATCGAGGGGTACAATTTACGTCCAGGGTCTGGAAGGCTCTGTGTTCAACTGTAGGAATTGAATTGGCCTTCTCCTCCCCCTACCATCCTCAAACCAATGGCCAGACAGAGAGAACGAAGCAGACCCTGGAGCAGTATCTGCACTGCTACTCATCGCTTGCCCAGGACGATTGGGTCTCCCTGCTGCCGGTAGCCAAGTTCCCCTACAACTCGGCTCATTCTGCCACCAACCAGTCACCATTCTGGGCAAACCTCAACTACCACCCCTCCTTCCTTCCCAACATGGTACCTGAAAGCACCGTACCTGCCGCACAGGACATCACCAGCTTTCTGGAAGAGAATAACAAACTTCTCCAGGTAACCCTTTCCCAGACATAGGAGCACAACAAACAGGCTTTTGATAGAAGCAGGCGGGGGGAACTGGACCTGCAGCCAAGCTTTCTTGCCCCTCAAGGAAACTAGGACCTAAATTCATGGGGCCCTTCTCAGTCAAGAGATAAGTCAATAGAGTGGCGTAGGAGCTGAACCTCCCATCTTTGCTCCGAGTACACCCAGTATTCCATGTCACCCTGCTTAAACCCGTAACAAGGGATCAGTTTCCAGGAAGGAACATGGCTCCACCTGAACCAGTTCTTGTGGATGTAGAGGATTAGTATGAAGTTGAGGCCATCCTCGACTGCAGAAGAAGAGGGGGCTTGATCCAGTACCTGGTCAAGTGGAAGGGGTATGGACCAGAAGAAAGCTCCTGGGAACCTGAAAGGCACATCCATGCCAAGGAGCTTATCCGGTCATTTTGGAGGACTCATCCAGATCTGAAGGCCCGGCTGGGCATCCGGAGGCTGCCCCTTGGGGGGGGGGGCAATGTTAGTAGAAGACCTGTGCTAAAAGAAGTACTTGTTAGCTTTTTTTTCAAATTTGCGCGTGCCTGTGCGCGTTTGCCCGTGCGCGCACACGTGCCGGAAACAGTGCCAAGCGGCTCTATTTAGGCTGTGTGCACCCTGCAGCAAGTGATGTCTGATCTACAGCGTGTGAGTGTTTTCCTGTGAGACCTGTAACTGGTTATCTGTCCTGACTCTGTCTGATCTCCGCCTGCAGCGACCCCCAGCTTGCCTACGATCACTCTCCTGCCTGATCCCAGTGTACTTCTGCTGCCTGCCAACGACCCTGCCTGGACTCGACTACCCACCAGCCTGCTCCTTCTGTACCACACTGCCAGCCCGTTCACGACCCGGCCTGTACGACCACGCTTCAGTTGCACAAGAGCTCCAACGGACTTCCTACCACCACCAGTGACCCAGTCCAACCCTCGTGCCATCCTGCACTCTCGAGCCACCTGTCTGTTCTACCAGGGGTTCCCGAGTCAGGGTAGTAAGGGAGTTTGCCTACTGCATGAGTCAGACTCATCTACCAGGTACGTGACGGGGGGGGGAGAGAAAGAAAGAGAGGTGGGGAAGAGAGAGGGGGGAGAAAGAGAGAAAAGGGATGTGAGAGAGGGTGGGGCAAAAGAGGGGAGAGAGGAAAAAGAGGAGGGGGTGGGGGATGAAAGAGGAGAGAGAGTGTGGGGGGGGGGGGGGTAGAGGAGGAAGTGAGAATGTCTCAGATATGGGGGGAAGGGGTAGTGCAAAAAGTGGTGGGGGGGAGACAGGGTTTTTTTTCTGTGTGCAAGAGTTTCACTCACCAATCGTGCCTTCCTCCTCTCAGGCTGGTTCCCTTTTAGATGGCTTAGGTAGCTATAGCAGCCATTGTTTCATATCTCCTGCCCAGCTGCTTACAAAACCCTGATCACAGCTCATTGCTTGCAGGGGGTTGGAGTGTGGGTGGGGTTGGGCGGACGCAAATGGGAGGCGGAGTGTGGCATTGGACAGCTGGTGGAGTGAAGGAGGGGCTGGGAGAATGGACAGAAGGGGACACTGAGCACTTGCAGCCTGACTCCCGAGCAAGATAGCTCTCCTGGTGACAAACCAGGCAGAGTCCCGCTATCTGTCCTTAGTAATTACTGCGAGGTAGAGCAGAGATAGGGCACTGGCCGCACCTCCGATAGGAGATAAAAAGTGCCACAGCTCCTACTTCCTCTGGGCCCCCACTTGTGGGCAGTGCATACTTTTATTAAAGCCGGCCCTGGTGTCACCCCTCTGGCGGGTGTCGCCCGGTGCGGTGCGCCCCCCGCACCCCCCTAGCGACACCACTGGGCAGTACAGCAGTGCTCAAAGTAATGGCTGCGTGAGCCGCGCAGCCATTACTTTGACAGGCTGTCACTGAAACGGGCCCACTGAGCCATCGTCCCCCCACCCCCCTCCCCCGGGAAACTCCGGGTCGTCCCGATGGCCAGTACATGCCTGGCGCCATCTGCCATTTCACCACAGGATTATTAAGTGCCATGAATTTTTGTACTTATGGACTGCCCAAGTTCCAGGACACTCTCTAAATGTTAAATGCTCACTCCCAGAATCACAGGATTGAGCTTGCTTCGCAGTTCCAAACCTGTACAGCCCTCTCCCTACACTTTAGCAGGAGCAGGTGAGGGAAGGCGCAATGACATGTAAGCGTTTGGAACATGGAAGTGTGCTCACTCCTATGATGCTGGGGGCAGAGCATCTAATGTTTGAAACATCCCAGAACTAGAGTAGGACACAGCTAAAAACTTCAGTGGGAGTTTTTGTGGCAGGCTTGGGGATGTCAGCCATAGCCTACTGGCTAGGCATTAAAACTAAGGAACCTATTTGAAAGCTGCACAGCATTTAACACACTGGGGCCCCAAGACAGCTTAGTATATTTTACTGAATGCCTATGCATTGCTGTACCTGGCAGAAAAATTATACATGCTGCAATTTTTACCGCTTTTTACCCAAACTCACGTCAACACGTTTGGAAGTGCTGTAAGTGAAAAAATACTACAAATTACATCTCTGCACTGCTTTGTAGCATGACATTACTGTCTCTTCTGAAATAAAGAGCTACCTGCTCACAGTTTGTGACAGCTTAAAGCGGAGTTCCACCCAGATAAAAGTCAGCAGCTACAAAAAGTGTAGCTGCTGACTTTTAACAATCAGACGCTCACCTGTTCCAGGCTCCAGCGATGCAGCCGCCCAAAGGCTCGCTCTTTTCCCCCTCCCTTCAGTGGTGCTGGCATCACAAGTGTGGGCACCCGGCTTTGGCTTCAAAGCCAAGCGCGCATTGCGCAGGTGCGAGTCACGCTGCACCTGTGAATGGCCGGCGTATCTTCTGGGACCTGTGACATGTCCCAGAAGATCGCCGGGTGGGAGGGGAGGAAGGTGAAATTCCTTCCAGTTCCACGGCACCAGAGGAGGAAGTGGGACCAGGGACCCTGTGAAAACATGGTCTCCGGCCGCCCCCCCCAAAAAATTGACATGCCAATTGTGGCATGTCAGGGGGTCACCTTCTCTTAAAGTGGAAGTTCCACTTTTGTACTTTAATACATTCAAAACAAAACATGTGCAAAGTCTGAAGGCCAGTTCAATCATCACCTGAGATAACATGTGTGTTAATACAATACAATGTACAGTAATGAGCATTGCATGCGTTGAGGAGATGTGGTACCATTCATTACTTTGCAATGAAAAACAGGGATTTTAATTTCACACATATTGCATGTTTAAACTGGCCAACCGCCTCAAAGAAATTCCTTTTATGGCCAGGCCTACTCTACTCTGCCAATGCAAATTCTAAAGTGGACACAATGCCAACATGGGGCAAACAGACACAAGGTGGCAAAAAGGTTTTAACCTCCATAAGTAGTGGGATTGTAATGGCAAGCAATACAAAAATACAAAGTATTGTAACAGTTTATTAGGAGCAGTTAAAAAGCATGCATAAAAAAAAAAAAAAAAAAAATATATATATATATATATATATATATATATAGACAGACAACAGATTACATACAATATTGGCTACTGTGTACAACCATCAAATATGTGATAGATTACAAGCTGTACAAAACTCCATTCATTCGACGCGTTTCAGGTATGTATAACCTTTCTTCAGGGGTGTTTTGTTAAGGAGATGCTTGGTTTGAGATTATAAAGAGAGTATACATGTCAGGAAGAGCATGTCAGCAAACAAGATGGCGGCCGCAGAAGATGTCCTGTGCTACACATTCCAGTAAGAAGAGTGGCGCAGGTGCACTAGCGTGCGCCAGTGCACGTGCGCACGAATGATGTACGGAATCAGAATGGATGTGCGTGTGCGCAGGCTGGCACACGTGCTCCCTGTGACAGATCTTGGTGCTAAGTGGACTATTTTAACTGGGTCAGCACCCAGGATCAGTGCTGTCTGGTCTACAGTGTTCCCTGTGATTCCTGCTATCTGTTTGCTGGTACCTGTTCCAGTTGATTGACCAAGCTTATTCCTGTCTCCTGCTATCTGCCTGCATCCGACCCCGGCTTGTTTCTGACTGCGCACCTGCCTGTTCCTTCCACTACCTCGCTGCCAGCCTGTTACCGACCCAACCTTGACTCTGCTCCAGTCTCCGGCCTGTTCTTGATCTGCCCGCCAGTGTATGACCCGGCCTGCCTGCACCTGCCTGTGTTCCAGTCCGCACAGAGTATCTGTTCCACTAGCTACTGTACCCACTTTTCGGTCCATGGTGTCCAAGTACCAGCCTGCTCCAGCCTCCAGCCTGTCTGTTGTTCCTGGTCTTCCCGCTGTGTCTGTGTCCTTCCACGGCTCCGTCAGAAGTTCCGGTCCAGTTCCACTGCTAGCATCCTTGCCAGGCACTCATGTAACTCTGCACTCCCGCGCCTCCTGTCTGCTCTATCAGGGGCCTTGAGTCAGAGAAGTAAAAGAGGCCTTCCTCTATAGGATATATCAGGCTTTACTACCAGGTACGTGACAGTACCAGACAGCCATGTCTGAGCCTGAGCGGGGAACCTCTCCTATGGATGAACTTTACCAGAACCAAGCAGGCATTACACATGCTGTCAAGAATCTTCAAGCGGGCTATACCCGACTGGAAGAACATGTGCAAGCCCTATCCTCTCCTACTACGGCTGCTCAAGGGTCTGTTCACCCATCCATCACCTCTCCTGGAACATCTGCAGTCCTAATGCTACCTCTCAAAACCAGGGTCCCGACCCCCTGAAAGATTTTCTGGAGAACGCAGCAAATTCAGAGCTTTCCGCAATGCTTGTGAACTTTATTTTGCTCTGCAGCCACGCACCTTCTCCCTGGAAGCTACCAAGGTTGGCTTTGTCATCTCCCTGCTGCAGTGTGAGCCTCAATCCTGGGCCCACCGTCTACTGGAACAGAAGGCTGCATCACTAACAGACCTGGCCACCTTCTTTAATTCCATGGCTTAGCTATATGAAGATCCTCAAACTGCCACCGCGGAAGCAACCTACACTACCAGTTCTGCATGGTCTATCCAGATCGATCGGCAACTAAGGGAATGAAGGTCTGAAAGAGCCGCAGGTCAGTCCCGTCAGGTATGGATGCTACCACGTGCTCCCAGTTCTTCCAGCCCTGCTCCACCTAAACTCTGTAAGTGCCTTTGAATTTCTTCTGTTCCTACACCAGCCTCGCCAAGCAACCCTTCTCCTCTTGCTGTTCCTATTCTGTTTCAGCTTCCAGGAAGGACTATCCAGGTCTCCGCCATAATTGATTCCAGAGCCTGCAGCTGCTTCATGGACTTGTCCTTTGCTACAGAACATCAGATTCCGTTGCAACCCAAGGCCCAGGGACTTTCAGTACATTTAGCTGATAGGTCAGCCATTAAATCCAAGCTAGTCACGCAGGCAACGGTTCCATTGTCTGAACCAGTGGCGGCTGGTGTGGGAGGGGCGCTGGGGCGCCGCCTCCCCGCCGGCAAAAGACTGAAAAAAAAAAAAAAAAAAAGTCAACCCGCCCACCTAGGTGGCGCCGGTACATTGACTTTCTTTTTTTTTTTTTCTTTTCGGCTCTTTGGCTGTCACATGACAGCCAACTAAGTGAGCCTATTGGCCGGCCATTCAAGCCTATGCATGTGCGCTTCTTCCTGCGGCCATGCATAGGCTGATTGGCTGCCCTGAGCCTCCGCTCAGGGTGATTGGATGAGGG
>BLSH010206247.1:972178-986011 GCA_018402905.1 Glandirana rugosa
GCGACGCAGTGCCGAATCGCAAAAAGGGCTCCGGTCCTAAAGCTGGAAATCCTTCCGGGGCTGAAGTGGTTAAAAAGAAAGAACGCACCGGTGAGCTCAGCAACACCAAAAGACCACGGAAAACAACTGTGGTGGATGACCGAAGAATTCTTTCCCTGGTGAAGAAAACACCCTTCACAAGAGTTGGCCAGATCAAGAACACTCTCCAGGAGGTAGGTGTATGTGTGTCAAAGTCAACAATCAAGAGAAGACTTCACCAGAGTGAATACAGAGGGTTCACCACAAGATGTAAACCATTGGTGAGCCTCAAAAACAGGAAGGCCAGATTAGAGTTTGCCAAACAACATCTAAAAAAGCCTTCACAGTTCTGGAACAACATCCTATGGACAGATGAGGCCAAGATCAACTTGTACCAGAGTGATGGGAAGAGAAGAGTATGGAGAAGGAAAGGAACTGCTCATGATCCAAAGCATACCACCTCATTAGTGAAGCATGGTGGTGGTAGTGTCATGGCGTGGGCATGTATGGCTTCCAATGGAACTGGTTCTCTTGTATTTATTGATGATGTGACTGCTGACAAAAGCAACAGGATGAATTCTGAAGTGTTTCTGGCAATATTATCTGCTCATATTCAGCCAAATGCTTCAGTACTCATTGGACGGCGCTTCACAGTGCAGATGGACAATGACCCGAAGCAACCAAAGAGTTTTTTAAGGGAAAGAAGTGGAATGTTATGCAATGGGCAAGTCAATCACCTGACCTGAATCCGATTGAGCATGCATTTCACTTGCTGAAGACAAAACTGAAGGGAAAATGCCCCAAGAACAAGCAGGAACTGAAGACAGTTGCAGTAGAGGCCTGGCAGAGCATCACCAGGGATGAAACTCAGCATCTGGTGATGTCTATGCATTCCAGACTTCAGGCTGTAATTCACTGCAAAGGATTTGCAACCAAGTATTAAAAAGTGAAAGTTTGGTTTATGATTGTTAATCTGTCCCAATACTTTTGGTCCCTTAAAAAGTGGGAGGCACATATACAAACTGTTGTAATTCCTACACCGTTCACCTGATTTGGATGTAAATACCCTCAAATTAAAGCTGAAAGTCAGCAGTTAAAGCACATCTTGTTCGTTTCATTTCAAATCCATTGTGGTGGTGTATAGAGCCAAAAAGATTAGAATTGTGTCGATGTCCCAATATTTATGGACCTGACTGTATGTTAAGGAGCTCTGACCAATCCCCAACCTGGATTGGCAGGAGGCAGGCCTCCTTAAATACCTGGGGTCAGCCCAGTCTGGGAGGAGAGTTCGGGTGGAAGATCTGGAGATGGAATAATGTGGAGGCTGTCAGGGCCTAGAGGGAGCTCCCAGTCTGGGGGTGAGGGGGGTGACCTCAGCCTAGGAGAGCTCGGGTACAGCCAGAAGAGAGTGATATCCTGGAAGAAAGGCACAACGGAGAGGGGAAGCACTATCAGAGAGATCTCCAGGAGAGAAACTACAAGTGACAAGGTCGGCATCGAAAGAGCCTACATACCAGGAAAAGTCCTGCTGGAGTCAGTGTGTCTGCAGGTTTTCATCCTTCACACAAGGGGTTACAGCAGCATGAATAGGAACAAGTCCGCCTATAAGATCTTGCGGTGCCAGCTAGTCTGGGAACGAGGGGGGTGGTGCCACGCCCTAGAGGAGATGGGAGTTTCCCGGTCTAGGAGACACACCACAAGGCAGCTGAAGATGGCAGAAGGTGGTCAAATGTTACCTGCGTTACCGTGGTTGCCGGACAAGCCAGAGCAGACACTGGTCTCCGACTGGAGCCTCGCAGCGGACACACCCTGGGAGTGATTGAGGGGACCAAGTGGCTATGCTTGCTGTGCCCGGAGTGTCGGATGCCAACGGCGAAGCTCACTGCCTGGGCCTGGTGCACCCATTGTGACAAGCCGCTGACCTGGTTGGTATCCTCACAACAGGAGCCATGCTACTGTATGGTGGACCTGTGCACAGGAGTCTGTCATCCACAGCCACAGAAGTCCCAGAAGGCCGGATCGGGCCTGGTGTCACCACCCAAAGGCGGGGTAGAGTTGCAGCCTGGCAATTCCCCCATGAATGCAGAGGAATCGTGAGAAGAAACAGCGGAGGCTAGGGACCTGGTACCGGTAAGTACTGCCATCCCAGAACCAGTTAAAGTCCCTGATGTGCTGGTTAGCCCTAAGTCCCTTACCATGCCCATTAGGAAGGAGCCGTTGCCAGAGAGAGATGTCTTCTCAGGTGAGCTGTATGAGGAAGGTGAGGGCTGGGTCTTGGATCTAGACTCCCCCAGACTGCAGGCCAAGTTCAGGTCATTAGAGAGATTGACAGACTGGTCCTCTCCAGGGTCAAGTTCAGAGGAGGAAGAGGAGTGGGCGATTGCAGGGTCAAGTGTCCAGGGAGTCCCACTGGAGAGGGAGCCAGAACCCACAGTGACACCCAAACTGACACAGGAGCTCTAGTCAATATCCAGCAGCTGTTTCTACACAGGCCGTCCATTACCCTACCCAGGGCACCCACTTATCACCAATGGGTGTTGAGGGCATCTGATGCTGATGTCCTTCCTAAATCCTAAGGAGTTACCGAGACTGTCCAGATTTCAGAGGGAGGTATAGCTCTGGAGTGGGGCCTGGACTTCCCAAATAAAAAAATCCAAAAAATATATTTGGGGGAACACCCTAACAACACATGGTGCAGCTGTAAGACCCTACAGACAAAAAACACATATTACAGCGCACACATGACACTCCTCCAAGGCTGTTTAAAAGCATCTAAACATATAAAGCAGATATGCAACAATATGGGGATTTGGTCACACTAAATGGCCATGAAGTGCTTAAGCCCACTGACTGCGTCAAAGTACCTCAATTTCTCAGTGGGTCCTACACTAGCCTTAAGATGAAAGATCCCGTCTCTTAACTACTTCCCGACCGCGTGCCGTGTATTCACGGCGGCAGTCGGGATGCTGAGCACGAATCGCCATAAAAACGCGGCGATATGCGATCAGCCACTAGGGGGTGCACGCCCGCCGCACTCCTGAGGAGTGTGCCCACGGCTCGGGCGGACCCGATGTCCGCCGCGATGAGCGGCCACAGGGAAAGAACGGGGAACCGCCGATGTAAACACGGCGGTTCCCCGCTCTGTTAGTGAGGGCATGAGAGATCTACTGATCCCTGTCACTGGGATCAGTTAGATCTCTCATGCCCATGTTAGCCCAACCCCCCCACAGTAAGAACACACCCAGGGAACACAGTTAACCCCTAGTTCCCCCCCCCAGGTTAACCCCTTCACTGCCAATGATATTTATACAGTAATCAGTGGACATTTAAATTTCTGATCGCTGAATAAATGTCATTGGTCCCAAAAAAGTGTCAAAAATGTCCGACATGTCCGCTGCAATATCGAAGTACTGCTAAAAATCGCAGATCGCCGACATTACTAGTAAAAAATAAAAAAAAAAATAAAACCCCCAGAAATGAATTCTCATCATCCGTAAACGCGGCCACTTTTGCGCAAACCAATCAATAAATGCCGATTGCGATTTTTTTAATCACAAATATGAGGAATTATATAAATCGGCCAAAAACTGTGAAAAAAAAAATGTTTTTTTATATTTTTTTTTTTGGATTTGAATTTTAGCAAAAATTAAGAAATTTGGGTTTTTTTGCAAAATGGTCGCTCTTCTTTTGTTCATGGCCATTTAGTATGACCAAACCCCCGTATTTTTGCATTTTTTGCTATATACGTTTAGATGCTTTTAAACAGCCTAGTAGGATTATGTATCATGTGTGCGCAGCACCATGCGTTTGGTAGGGTGTTCCCCCCAAATATGTATTTTTTTGTATGCTGAGAGGTCCTGACCAGACCTTTTGGGCTGGAGAACACCATCCTCCTTAATTACCCCCAATCAGTGTCCACCTGATCCATGGGATGTGTCCTCTGGTCTCCCATAAAGAGAAGTGTTGGCTTCCATGGTTTTAGATAGGAGCATTCACTCTAAGTTTAGTGTAGGAACCCACTGGTAAAACGGGGTACTTTGCAGCAGTCAGTGGGCTTAAGCACTTCATGGGCATTTAGTGTGGCCAAACCCCCATATTTTTGCATTTTTTGCTATATACGTTTAGATGCTTTTAAACAGCCTGGTAGGAGTATGTATCATGTGTGCGCTGTAATATGCGTTTTTTGTCTATTGGTCTTACAAGCAGCACCATGTGTTTGGTAGGGTGTTCCCCCCAAATATGTATTTTTTGTATGCTGAGAGGTCCTGACCAGACCTTTTGGGCTGGAGAACCCCATCCTCCTTAATTAACCCCAATCAGTGTCCACCTGATCCATGGGATGTGTCCTCTGGTCTCCCATAAAGAGAGGCGTTGGCTTCCATGGTTTGAGGTAGGAGCATTCACTCTAAGGTTAGTGTAGTAACCCACTGGTAAAACGGGGTACTTTGCAGCAGTCAGTGGGCTTAAGCACTTCATGGCCATTTAGTGTGACCAAACCCCCGTATTTTTGCATTTTTTGCTATAAACATTTAGATGCTTTTAAACAGCCTATTAGGAGTATGTATCATGTGTGCGCTGTAATATGCGTTTTTTGTCTATTGGTCTTACAAGCAGCACCATGCGTTTGGTAGGGTGTATTTTTTTTTTCTTTTGTTTATAGCGGCGATCAGAAATGACGCAGAGGCGATCAAATACCACCAAAAGAAAGCTCTATTTGAGGGGGAAAAAGGACGCAAATTTTATTTGGGTGCAACGTCGCATGACCGCGCAATTGTCAGTTAAAGTGACGCAGCGCCGAATCGCAAAAAGTGCTCTGGCCCTAAAGCTGGAAAACCTTCCGGTTCGTAAGTGGTTAACCATGGAAGCAAACACTCCTCTTTATGGGAGAACCAAAGGACTCATCACATGGATCAGGTGGACACTGATTAGATGTAATGAGGAAGGATGGGGTTCACCAGCCCAAAAGGTCTTCTCTTAGGATTCCTGGGATGGGGTGGCTGTCCATCCCCATCCGACGAGAGTCAAGACCTTCTCTACAACTGTGTGAGCGGCATGCTTTTCTTAAAGGAGAAGTGCTCCAGATCAGAAGTGTATATTGGCTGTGTTCTATGCTGTTAGTTGCAGGGACGGTAGTTAGGAATGTTTAATTACAGGTGTAAATATCCATAAAGATTTAAATCTATTTTTGTACTTATTTATTTGTACAGTCCCCATCCAAGTGTGTTCCCTTTTTCCCCATCCATATTTTGTTATGGGATGCCCTTGCCCCTGGGCCCAGGAGCTGTTTTTTCTAAATTTCTCAGCCGGGGACCAGTTGAGGTTTGGTGGGGGTGAGTGTAGCACCCTCTACAGTAGGTAGATGCTAAGTGTCAGGCTTTTGTTTTTGACAGAGCAGGTAAATTTAGTCAGGCCTGACCTGATTGTTTTGATTCTGGGTCGGGGAGTGGCCTAGGGAGTGACTGGTGACTGCAGGTAGTGACACCCCTTGGTAACCCCTCCTTTCTGGATCAGAAAGTTCTGAAAGAAAGGGTGGGGAAGAGGAGGTGAAGCTTCCTGAGGTATGTTAAGGAGCTCTGACCAATCCCCAACCTGGATTGGCAGGGGGCAGGCCTCCTTAAATACCTGGGGTCAGCCCAGTCTGGGAGGAGAGTTTGGGTGGGAGATATGGAGATGGAATAGTGTGGAGGCTGTCGGGGCCTAGAGGGAGCTCCCAGTCTGGGGGGGTTACCTTGGCCTAGGAGAGCTTGGGTGCAGCCAGGAGGAGAGTGTGAGATCCTGTAAGAGAGGCACAAGGGAGAGCAGAAGAGGACAGCGGGAGAGAGCACTATCGGAGAGATCTCCAGGAGAGAAACTACAAGTGACAGGCATGAGTGATGCATTCCCTGAAAAGCTGTAAGAGTTACACTGGAGCAGATTGGGGTGAGAGACAATCTAAGAAGGGTACAAGAGCTAGTTGGGACTGTGGTGTCACTGTGGCAGTGGAGAGGGCCATTGCAGCCAGGAGGGCCTGCAAGGCCTGGAAGAGGATGGGCTGGGAGCAGTAGTCCATCACACTAGCTAGCACATATGTGCTTTGCTACACTTTGGGGGCCACATGGTCCTTGCCTGTAATGAGCTGTTCGGAGGTCATGCTAAAACCACAGCAGGCCTCGCCATGTGCTAGCTAGGCCGGAACCAAGTTTTGTGCAGGAGAGAGGAACAAGAAGTTAATCGTGCAGCAAGTCTTTGTGCTGGAGTGAAAAAGGAGATTTGTATATACTGGGTTGTATATAGAGGTCCCATAAAAGAACTGTTGATCCGTGGGCATCCCATAATCATCCCTACCCTATCCAAGTTCAATCCCCTAATAAAAACACAAAAACAAAGTACCAGCCTGTTCTGTGACTCCGGATGTGAGGAAAAAGGGTGACTGAGGGCAGTATGATCAGGTGAACCACAACATTCAGCAACCCCCCAAGGGGGCAATGGCTACACCAATAACAGATAAATATGAAATATGATGGTCTGCCCTCAATTGTAAAAGCATCAGTGACCCCAGTGAACATAGCTGGGCTAATTCTTATAAACCTAGAGCAAAGGAAAATAGAAGATGTAAAGTTAGAATTTTTAAGAGCATATTAAAAACGGAAGGGCAGACTGGAAGGATTTGGGAGGTGGCAAGCCCTAGGAATATGGAGAGTATCACAAATGTACAATCAAAAAGTGTTGAGATCTTTCCGGGATCTCCAAGAGGAGTTTCAGCTACCCAAACATGACTTCTTCAAATATCTA
Organism: Glandirana rugosa; assembly: GCA_018402905.1. Taxonomy (NCBI): domain Eukaryota; kingdom Metazoa; phylum Chordata; class Amphibia; order Anura; family Ranidae; genus Glandirana; species Glandirana rugosa. Next base: position 978,968 of record BLSH010206247.1, read on the forward strand.
CAGCTACTCAGAACAAACTCACTAATCTAGAGGTAAATGCCATGCCACTTATCAGCTCCTTAGCCTCGACAGTTGCAAAAAAAGGACTTATTTCTTCTTTATATGGGCAGCTAATGTCTAAAAAACAGGGTGGTTTGGCAGACCCAAGCAGAAGAGTGTGGGAGAAGGACCTGGGAGATATCTCGGGGGAGGAGAGGCAGACGATCCTGGCAGGGGTACCATCTGTGTTGGTCTTGGCCACACAGAGGTTAACCCAATTATTTATTGTTCACAGAGTATACAGGACACCTGAAAAGTTATTCAGGTGGGGGAGGCGAGACACCCAGGATTGTCCGCGTTGCGGGAGCACCCCAGCAGATTTAATCCACATGCTATGGAAATGCCCCAAGTTATTTAGGTATTGGAGTAAGGTGGTTGACGTCATTAATAGGACATTTTCTGTAAATATTACCATGGAGCCTAAAATCACTCTGTTGGGCTGTTTAGATTTAGAGGCATTTACGCCAAATGTGTTAATGCCAGTTAACAGGTTTTTATTTTTAGCGCGTAAAATGATAGCACTGAAATGGGTGTCGCCGAGTTCTCCTTCTTTTGAGGAATGGCGTCTCCATGTCAATGATACCCTACTGAAGGAGCAACAGGTGTATAAAAACAGGGGTACACCCAATAAATTCTATAAACTGTGGGAGCCATGGTTGTCGGCGCCCGGACTGGCACCGCTTTCCATGGTTACCCTTAGAATATTTCAGGGTATCTAGGACCCGGAATGGGAGGGAGCCCGGTACTGTGGCTCGTTACGGGGATTCAGCCCGACAGGTGTGCAGATGTTAGATAACTGTCGCACTAAACACAAGGTTTATATTATGGTTTGAATATAAGATTTCCAGCTTATCAGCTGTACTAGTCTATGAGGATCACAAATATAGTGTGTGTATAAATATGTGCACTGTTGGCAGATGTGCTCAAAATCACTATTTTCCAATCCTGTTTTTTTTTGTTTTGTTTATTGTTCTGCTTCCTTTTTATTTTCTCTGTCCCTTGTTTTTTTTTTTTTTTTTTTATTTTCTCTTTCTTTGTATGGATGTAATGAAAAGAGAAAAATTTTCAATAAAAAATATTGTAAAAAAAAAAAACGGAAGGGCACGCTTTGCTGCTAGGGTTGCCACCTCATCCCTTTAAACCCAAACACATATGGATTGCACAGGTTCTGTGGCTAATTTAATGCAGATGAGGCACCAAGTGAGTTTAACCACTTCAGCCCCGGAAGGATTTCCAGCTTTAGGACCGGAGCACTTTTTGCGATTCGGCGCTGCGTCGCTTTAACTGACAATTGCGCGGTCGTGCAACGTTGCACCCAAACGAAATTTGCGTCCTTTTTTTCCCACAAACAGAGCTTTCTTTTGGTGGTATTTGATCACCTCTGCGTCATTTCTGATCGCCGCTATAAACAAAAGAAGAGCGACAATTTTGCAAAAAAACCCAAATTTCTTACTTTTTGCTAAAATACAAATCCAAAAAAAAATATAAAAAAACATTTTTTTTCACAGTTTTTGGCCGATTTATATTCTTCCTCATATTTGCGATAAAAAAAATCGCAATCAGCGTTTATTTATTGGTTTGCGCAAAAGTGGTCGCATTTACGGATGATGAGAATTCATTTTTGGGGTTTTTATTTATTTTTATTTTTTTACTAAAAATGGCGGCGATCTGCGATTTTTAGCGGTACTGCGATATTGGGGCGGACATGTCGGAATGTTTTGACACTTTTTTGGGACCATTGGCATTTATACAGCGATCAGTGCTATAAAAATGCACTGATTACTGTGTAAATGCCATTGGCAGTGAAGGGGTTAACCTGCAGGGGGCGCTCTAAGGGTTAACTGTGTTCCCTGGGCGTGTTCTTACTGTAGGGGGACTTGCCTAGCTGGGGAAAGGAAGTGGTCACAGCCTTCACTTACAGGAAGGCTGTGATCACAGCCCTTCCCCCTCACACAGAGCGGAGGTCCGTGTTTACATACACGGTCCTCCGCTCATTCGCTCCGGGGGGGGGCATCGCGGGTGGCCGGCGGCAATCGAAGCCGCCGCACCCGCTCCCTGGACCCCCCCGGACACAGTGAGCGCGCGGGCGCGCCTCCGGCGGCGCGCGCTCACAGTGGCTCTGTATCGCGGCCGCCGTCGTATGACGGCGATTCGCGTTACAGAGCCACATTGTCGCCGTCAATTGCCGATCAGCCGTCGGCAAGCGGTTAATTACCACCTTAATCAGCCACAGAACCTGTGTAATTACTATGTGTTCGTGTTTAAAGGGATGAGGTGGCAACCCTATTTGCTGCTGTGGACTACACCTCCATAAACTCCACTGCATCTTTTTACATGAATACTCCATGAACGTAATCTATGTCAAAACCACAATAACAAACTACAGTCATATAAAACAGATCAAACTTCATCTCTAATCGGTTAGAATCTTGTACAAAAACAAAAACAAATGATAAGTAGGCATGGTGTTATGTATGTAGTTCTATAATAATTAAGACTATTGCCCTCTGCTGGCAAAACATCACAACTGGTCAAAAAGAAGTAGCTGCAGTATACAGTATACATACATTAGTAGTGGGTCTACTAATAAAAATTATGCAAATATACATTTCTATCACGTCTGAATACAGGCTCTAAGGTCCGATTTCTCAGTTATGAAATTCTAGCTACCTGTCTGGCTGTTATTATTTCTCTGTTTTCCCAGTGTTCAGCTTTAAAGCCTAACTCCAAGCAAAAAATGTAAATAGTGGAAAATTGAATACTTACCTTTCCGCAATTTCCTTTCCTGGTGCCTATCCATGGCAGCATACCCATGGTTGGTTGCTCCAGCGTTGGCCAACCCACAGGACCATGGGATTTTACACCCCATTAACACCCATCATACCATAAGAACATACCTAAAATATAAAATAAACACACAACAAGGATTGTGGAGAAGTTTAGGCCACGGCCCCTTTATTGGGTTTAAATCAATTTTAATTATGAAATGAACTTTAAACCTTTAATACCAAACAGAATCACTGTTAACCATTAACAGACCAACCTGCTTAGTCACTAAGACTCAAGCAGCTATATTTTATACCAACCAAATAACAGTTTACCAACCACTGTCCACCCACAAAGTGGGCGACATTACCCAAAAGCCAGGTTACCATCCTGGCCCCACCCCACCACTGCGGCCTAAACAATCACTCTTTACAAACAAGCATTGAAAATGCCCTTACCAATGACTGAGAAAATGTACCAAAAACATATCTCCCAAATCTCTGAAATTATAAAAAGGGGCAACCTTTTACACAGTAAGTAGCAAAGGACATGTCCCCGGTTACAGGGACCTCAATGATCCAATGTGCAGAAAATGATTGGATAAACAACACAAGTTCTTTTTTCTTACTTCTGCTTTTCCTTTATAATGGCTTTTCAAAATAACAAATGCAGTAATATAGAGGCTGGATAAAAAGTTTAGTTCAGCATAACACTTTTGGCAGGAAAATAGTACATTTTGTATAGAGATGTACACATCAGACCAAAACGAGGGACAACTGAAGCTGCATGAGGGACAGAGGAATTTGGTCCCAAAGAAGGGATTGGGCACTATGCCAAACACTGCTAGACCTCTGGTGAAGTTCTCCAGTTTACAATAGAGAAAAATGAAGTCACTAAGGAGTATACAGTAAATCAGCATATCAATCAATTCACATTTTATGGTAACTGTACCATGAACTTAAGCCCAGGCCTAGAAAACCACTTATTTGTAGACAGAACAGTTCCCATTTTATTTAGAAGATCTAATATTTTGAATCCACCTAAATCATTCCATTCTAGGTGAACAATGAGGATATCCAACACAGCTCACACTTGCAAATAGGGAATATGATCAGCCAGCTACTCCAAATACATACCCCATATACCCTGCAAGAGAACTGATATTTTAACAAGAGGAAAATAAAACCCCCGCACCAGAAAACATATGGATAAGAAACATTCATATTATTAATTTCTTTTTTTTTCAAATTATTATAAAAGGTGGGGACATGCGTAATAAATGCAAAGAGCAGGATTAACATAAAGAGCAGGGCGCCCATCTACGTCATGATCCACTCCCTATGTAGTAGCTGCATATTCTACGCCATCAACAACTTTTAGGGACAGATTTAAATTATGATTCTGATAAAAGAGAACCATACACATGCAACAAAAAAGAAAGGAAAGCCTTGCGAATAGTTCAAATTGCTGAATCATCTCTATTGGGCAATGCAAATGGCCTAGGGCATGAAATGATAACTGCCTATCTATGTCTTGCTAATCCAATTCTGCAAACACTTTTGTCCAACAAGTTAACAACTTACCTCAACTAACCAGATTGAACTAAGTGGGAAAACAGTTCTAAAGTGTTTTATAGAAACAAAACAAGTGTGTGAGCACAACCCAACAGCAGATCAGTGTCATCAATAGCTATGTATGGGAATATCTGTAGAAAATGGTACCTAGAGAAGAAAACAATGGGCAAAAACAAGACCTTATTATAAATATGGAAGTCCATTACTGTCCATATACACCAGGGCAGCCATCATGAGGAGCCGAACCATGCTCCAGAAAACTGAAATTAGAGCTGCACGATTCTGGCCAAAATGAGAATCACGATTTTTTTGCTTAGAATAAAGATCACGATTCTCTCACGATTCTCGCGGCGTAATATATTAAATATATAAAAAAATTGGGCTAAGAGCACTGTTTAGGTTTTTGAAAGGGGTAATTTTTCCAAAAAAATTGCGTTTAAAAGTCTGCTGCGCAAACAGCGTGTGGCATAAAATATTGCAACAACCGCCATCTTATTCTCTAGGGTCTCTGCTAAAAAAAAAAATGTTTGGGGGTTCTAAGTCATTTTCTAGCACAAAATAATGGATTTTTATTTGTAAACAGCAAGTGTCAGGAAAAATTTAGTCTTTAAATGGTTAAACCAAACATCTATAGTTCACATATATATAGGGAGTTCACTCAGAGTTCAATGCCTTTGAAGTATCTCTTTTATCAATGATGACTCAGAAGTTGGCTGTCTGCCCAGACTTGGCTCTCTCCCCTGAGACTCAAGTCGCTCCGACTTCAAAAGTCTTCAGGCACTTTTATTACTGTCAAGTCGCGCTGATTCGCCCCCCAAGTCGGATCCCATTAACTGCACTGAAAATCGCGGTAATGCCAATGGAGATCGCAGGGGGGGGGGTAGATCGAGATCACGATCTTAATACGATTAATCATGCAGCTCTAACTGAAATAAACAAAAACAAGAGAGGTGCCTCTAAGTGTAAAAGTATAATGACAATTTATTCACACAAGGTTAAAAACACTCACCGGGTGGAGAGTGGAAGAGAACATAACAGGTACGAAATTCCATCTAAGGACTTTACAATCTTTTCTGTGAAAGCTGGACCGTCAGGTGAAGAGCCGCCGTGTGTCACCGAAGCGAACGATCCGAGCGTGTGGAAGAAAGCCGGCTTGCAAACTCAGAGCGAGGCTTGGTTTGCACTGCTGTCCAGGCACAGGGAGATGACGTCCAAGGAGTGCGACGCGTTTCGTGGGTGTCTCGGCTCTGCTATCGTAGTAGCCGCGCCCCTTCTTCAGATTGGATTGGAAATGACCACATTCAATAGATTCTGTTACATCTATAGACATCCGGAAAATGCTCATCTAAAACAAATTTACACATGCCACATAGAGCTAACATTTTAAGTTGAAATAAATTTGTGCCAAAGCCAGTAGATACTCTTTTACCTTCTAACAAAACCAACATGCAAATAAGGGAATTTAAGGCCTGAGATGAAAAGCACCCAGCCCATTAGTAAAAATCAGCTCATAAGTATAATGCCTGATACAAGCACCAACAGCCCAAGGATAACTAAATCACATAGACAGTATGCTAGTTTCTGATAAGGCGGTTCTGAAAACATACCATGTCTTTTGTAGGAGTCTAAAACTCCAACCTGGCAAACTCTTTGACAGCACCCAAGAAATAATTGTGGAGCAAGGCAGAACTGTGATGCAGCAGCCAAAGGGACATATGTTGCATTAACCATCAAACTGGAAGGCCAGGGGATCATTTTCCCCATGCTCACTGGACTCTGGCTCAGTGTTGCCAACCTCCCGCAGCGTTTTTTACTGGCAAAACATGGAAAATTTACTGGCGGAGCACATTTTTTACTGGCAACCTGAAAAATAACAACACCTATTAAAAACTAAGGCATTGATATTCAAACAAAACATGGAAACACTGACAATACCCATATCAAGTAATTTGCTTGGTTTACTCTTAAAAAATCAGCACAGCATTACAAATTAGCAGACCCCGATATTCATAGACAGTTGTAAAAATCACTGATTTTTACAAACTGTCAGTAAATTTACTGGTGGTTGGCAACCCTGCTCTGGCTTTGAGAACAAACTTCCAACCAGGCAACAGTGTTTTGCAAAGCAGAATTCTGCAGCACTGTAATAGAAATGCACTGTGATTTACTAAAAGAAAGTATTATTAATTCCTGTACTGAATTGAGAGAAAGGGGAGCATTGGAGAATACAGATCTCTGTGACTTGGCTCAGAGGGGATCATGTGGCCACACCAAAAGCCTTCCAATGCTTCACTATTGAATCTTCATGCTGCTTATCAAAAAAATACATTTGAGATGAAGTAAGAAGAGAACGACCAGTGAGTTACAAGTTCCTGACCAAAAGCAGAGAATAAACAAGAAGATTTAAAGTCAAATTTGGTGAGGACATCTAACTAAATGATCTAATCACAAAAAGAGTTTTATATACTGTAGATTTATGTATATCAATGAGAATAGGTTATCAACAATTAGATCAATAAAGACCAAGAACCCTTAGGAACTGACATATGATTAATTCCTTGGGTTTCCTCAGGAATCACAGCTAGAGGTGATAACCTAAATAAACAAATGAAGGAACTACCGTATATACTCAGGTATACGCCGAGTTTTTCAGCACATTTTTTGT
>BLSH010206247.1:997481-1017938 GCA_018402905.1 Glandirana rugosa
TTTAAAAAAATGTTATAACCGTTGACACCAGAGTGTCAGACTATTTCACCTTAATTAAATAGAAGTATCTAAAGAATTTCCTATAACAACTTTTTATATAGACAGGGTAAACTTCATTAGGTTTGGTGTGAGAATCACGGGTAATTCATCAACAGGTAGTAAAAGAGCCAGTGAGACACGTGGATTATCTGTGTCCCATTGAATGTGTATTCTCTCCGGACTCCTCGACTTTTTCCTCAGAGGACTGGAGAGATTCCATTTTCGACCCAAGGTGTTCCTGGGGTTGGTTTCACTGAGGGCAGTGTTAATTATTATTATTTAATAGATCGAAGGGTTTCACGTAGTAAATACGTAGTATATGATCGTGTAATACTGTCTGAATGGAAATTTTGTCTCGTTTAGGAGTGGTTTGTCTGTGTGAAATGGGACAGATATATTTTTCAACAATATCCTTTAAGAAATCTATGAAGATAAATTAATTCCACTTTATCAGACTGTGAGACCACAGTTGCCAATATTGTAAAAAAATTTTTATAGGGACACTTTTTTTGTCTGTAGGTGGGGTCAGATTATAATTAGATGGGGGCATTCATTTGGAGGCGTGTCAAAGCTGGGTGAGAAAAACGTGGTGCGCAAAGCAGGTCACGGTGAAAAAATGGGCGTGCCTTAAACTAATTAGTGGGCGTAACTTGAAGGAGGGATGGCTCAAAGTGGGTGTGGTTTGAGTCTGAGATGAATGAGGGATGGAGGAAGAAGGAAAGGAATAGGGAGGGGAGGAGAGGGAAGGAAGGAAGGAAAGAAGGAAAGAAAGAGGGATGGAGGGACAGCAGGTCCAGATCCTACACAATAGCAATATGTGTATTTCAGAAAGTTTAACAATCAACAGATAAAGATACTCCATACACCTGACGTTAGCGCTTCAATCATCTCGCCCACTGTGGTTGTTATGGTGTCAGGATGATTGAAGCGCATTATTTATATTATTACACTGTAATATAAAATGAAATTGTTCAACTCACCATAATGCAGAACCAGTGGGAGCCCCGAGAGTGTCACTTGCCACCGTCGCCTGCCACCAGATGTAGCGTGTCACTTGCCACCGTCGCCTGCCACCAGATGTAGCGTGTCACTTGCCACCGTCCCCTGCCACCAGATGTAGCGTGTCACTTGCCACCGCCGCCTGCCACCAGATGTAGTGTGTCACTTGCCACCGTCGCCTGCCACCAGATGTAACATGTCGCTTGCCACCGTCGCCTGCCACCAGATGCAGCTTGGCTCACTTGCCACTAGATGCAGTTTGTGTTGCTTTGTCACCAGAGATACAGCTAGTCCATGCTTCTCTGTATTGGTGATTTGCAGTGCCGTCACTAGGGTAGGTGTCACCTGGTGCGGTAAAACATGGTGTCACCTCCCTTAATAATTAATCTCCCAACCTAGCCTGCCACAGTGCTCTGACCTGCCGATGTGGAGTGACAACAGGACAGAGCAGTAGACACTTGGCAGGCTAGCGAATCGGGCTCTCCCCGGTCTAGACTGCCACAGTGCCCTTCAGTGCGCTGGGCAGGCTCATTTTGGACCAGCAGCGCATGGTCATGGCATGCACCCCAAATCTGCGCGCTGTCACGGATAGGGGTAATACCATCATGATCAGATATCAGGGCAGATGGGGGTCCCTGTCCCTATGGGAGATGGGGCCCCTGTCCCCAGGGGAAATGGGGGACCCTGTTCCAAGCGAATATGGCGGTTCCTGTCTCCAGGCAATATGGTGGTCTCTCTCCCCAGGGGGGATGGTGGCCCCTGCTCCCAGGGGGGGATGGTGGTCCATCTGTCACCACAGGGTACATGGTGGGGACTCTGTCTCCGCAGGGGACATAGTGGTCCCTCTGTGTCCCGAGGGGGAATGGTGGTCCCTCTGTGCCCCCAGGGGACATGGTGGTCCTTCTGTGTCCCCAGGGGAGATGGTGGTCCCTCTGCATCCCCAGGGGACATGGTGGTCACTCTGTGTCCCCATGGGAGATGGTGGTCCCTCTGTGCCCCCAGGGGACATGGTGGTCCTTCTGTTTCCACAGGGGAGATGGTGGTCCCTCTGCGTCCCCAGGGGACATGGTGGTCCCTCTGCGTCCCCATGGGAGATGGTGGTCCCTCTGTGTCCCCAGGGGACATGGTGGTCCCTCTGTGTCCCCAGTGGACATGGTGTCCCTCTTTGTCTCCAGGGGACATGGGGGTCCCTCGGTGTCCCCAGGGGACATGGAGGTCCCTCTGTGTCCTCAGGGGGGATGGTGGTCCCTCTGTATCCCCAGGGGATATGGTGGTCCCCCTGTGCCCCCAGGGGACATGGTGGTCCTTCGGTGTCCCCAGGGGAGATGGTGGTCCCTCTGCGTCCCCAGGGGACATGGTGGTCCCTCTGTGTCCCCAGGGGAGATGGTGGTCCCTCTGTGTCCCCAGGGGAGATGGTGGTCCCTCTGTGTCTCCAGGGGACATGGGGGTCCCTCGGTGTCCCCAGGGGATATGGTGGTCCCTCTATGTCCCCAGTGCAGATAGTGTCTCACTCTGACTCACTTTCTGTGATCCGTCCGTGCAGGGACGCCACTGCTGGTATATCTCTGCGCCTTCAAGACCAGCTTGTGGAGCAGGGAAGAACCAAGAGGCAGCCGCTTTCATTGCCACCCGGGCTCTGCCTCTTGTTTCTTTTTCACACTGAGCTGGTCTTCCCTAAAATGGCGGTAGAGTACATTCACAATTGCAGGCCATGGACCTCTAGTGGCCGGCGACAGCGGGGAAAAGTCGGGAAACCGCTGGTTTCTCAGGACATTTCCTGGAAAACGTTAAGGCTGGGAAAAAGGTCTAAATCCTGGGAATGTCCCAGGACTGTTGGCAAATATGTGAGACTCGTAGCAGATTTTAATATTATCAGCAAGCCATCTGGTGCTGGTGGTCTCCTGATATAGTCAGTTTATAAAGGTGTTATGTGTTATTCTGTTAAGTTTGTTAAGTATTTTGTATGCAGGGTCAAAGATGCCGGGCAGTCTAATCACCTAGGCTAGTTTAAGTGACTAGTTAATTAGCTCAAGTTAATTATATCACTGTCAGCAATTTGTTTCCTGGAGGTGAATTAGCATAGCTTATGTTGGCTGTTTCTTAGTTATGTTCATTATATTCCTATAAAAAAATTCCTTTGCATACGATAATGTAATCAGGCTCATCTGACCTGGTGTGGTATATAAATTCTGTGTGAGTTTTCAATAAACAGTTCCAGTTCTCACACAAACTATTGTCGGCTAGTCTTGTATGGTCAGCTATTATATCTGGTTCCTATGTCCAGACTGGAGAAAGCTGTATACTGAAGTAAGCACTCAAGTGGGGTGCTGGACGGTTTCTGCCACATTAATTATGGAGAAGGAGTGGGATTAAAAAAACTGGAACTTCTTGCCACTCCTTTGCAGATAGGTAAACCAAATTATTTTGTTTTGTTTACAGTTTAATGTTTGTGCTTGTTTTTCTGTGTTTGTCTGACTATAAGTCTCGGTTTATACTGGGGCGACCTGTCAGGTGACTTAGCCGCCTTGCAAGTCATGCTCCATTCAGTGCAATGGAACTGTTCTAATCGGAGCGACTTAGAAAAAGGATCCTGTACTACTTAGGGGTGACTTCGGAGCGGCTTGCATTGACTTCTATTACAGAAGTCATTTGCAAGCCGTGCTATATGTGGCAGCTTTAGGGTCGGGCGACTTTGAAGCCGCCCCCAGCGTGAACTGAGCCTACCTGTATGATTACTTTGCTATTTCTTTTTTATGTTTATTTTTTACATTTTCAAAACAAACTACTACTTTTTTCCTATAAAGTAGTAAACTTTACTATGGTTTTAATATAACAAGTTTTGTATTTGTGATTATAGGTTAGGAACCATTTCTTTCATCTAGCTATATTATTGCTCAGTGATGTTCTGTCTGTATTAATGTACATTTCATACATAAACCCTTTTGGAATGAATGCCTTTGTAAAGTTATTATCTAAGAATATTCTCACCCTTTCCTACAAAATGTATGACATCATCATAGACAACAGAGGGTCTCCTTTAGAACACTGTCCTTTGGCAGGATTATTCCAGGTAGCACTCTTTTGGGAGGATTTACTAAAACGTTTGCACACAAAATCTGGTGCAGATGCCCATAGAAACCAATCAGCTTCCAGCTTTTACCGTCAAAACTTAATAGAACAAGCTTAACTTAGAAGCTGATTGGTTAATATGCACAGCTGCACCAGATCCCCCTCCCCTTTATGTCCTCCATCAGAGGTTGATGTGGGAATCTGAACTCCTCCAAGATTTAGAATCCATTTCCAGCCTGCCAGAGGTTCACACTCCCAGCACCCAGCACATCATTATTATCATTACTTCTACTGATCGGACTAAAAAGATAACAGGAGGATAACAGGAGACATTTAACTCGGCACCTTCATAAATAAAATCACAACAGCAAGAGAAGCGTTTGTGAAAATGTTGTTTTGCCACTAGTAAAAATGGCGTCAGAAGTCTGATGACATGTCCGATGTAAGCGACGTCACTTAGGCGACACTCCAATATGGCCGCGTCCGTGGGCTCACCATGAGACGAGTGTAATCCGGGAGGAAGATGTGGGGTGCCGCTGTCAGGGCGGTGGGGACCGGCTGTGTCCGGGGACTGGTCGGGAGAAGAGCAGGTCAGTGTCCACGGTGTGTGATCACTACAAAGGCAGGATGGGGAAGGCCACCGGTCACTGGCACTCCATGACAGCTCTCCTTACAGCACTCAGTGACCGCTCTCCTTACAGCACTCGGTGACCGCTCTCCTTACAGCACTCATTGACAGCTCTCCTTACAGCACTCGGTGACAGCTCTCCTTACAGCACTCAGTAACCGCTCTCCTTACAGCACTCGGTGACCGCTCTCCTTACAGCACTCGGTGACCGCTCTCCTTACAGCACTCGGTGACCGCTCTCCTTACAGCACTCAGTGACCGCTCTCCTTACAGCACTCAGTGACCGCTCTCCTTACAGCACTCATTGACAGCTCTCCTTACAGCACTCAGTGACCGCTCTCCTTACAGCACTCAGTGACCGCTCTCCTTACAGCACTCAGTGACCGCTCTCCTTACAGCACTCAGTGACCGCTCTCCTTACAGCACTCAGTGACCGCTCTCCTTACATCACTCAGTGACCGCTCTCCTTACGGCACTCAGTGACCGCTCTCCTTACGGCACTCAGTGACCGCTCTCCTTACGGCACTCAGTGACCGCTCTCCTTACGGCACTCAGTGACCGCTCTCCTTACGGCACTCAGTGACAGCTCTCCTTACAGCACATCACTCAGTGACAGCTCTCCTTACAGCACTCAGTGATAGCTCTTCTTACAGCACTCAGTGACAGCTCTCCTTACAGCACTCAGTGACAGCTCTCCTTACAGCACTCAGTGACAGCTCTCCTTACAGCACTCAGTGACAGCTCTCCTTACGGCACTCAGTGACAGCTCTCCTTACGGCACTCAGTGACAGCTCTCCTTACGGCACTCAGTGACAGCTCTCCTTACAGCACATCACTCAGTGATAGCTCTCTTTACAGCATTCAGTAACCGTTCTTCCTAAAACAGCATTCAGTGACAGCTCTCCTTACAGGGGTAAAAATTCACCGCCTCCTGCAGACTGAAAGCTTGTTAGGACTTGATGGTGGTGCTAAAGGAGAGACCACATGATCTGTCAGGCTGGCTCTGTGTCCTAGATCAACTATTATATATTGGCCTAGAAAGCCTAGATCTAATAATAGATTGAATAATGAAGCCCAGGATTTAAAAATAGACCTAGTAGTAGTAGACCCTGGGATTTAAGCATGGATTGAACAGTTGAGCCCAGGATCTAAACACTGATCAAACAATTTAGACCAGATTTTAAAAAATAGATTGAACAGCTGAGTCCAGTTTTTAAAAACTGATTTAGCGGTTGAGCCAAGGATCTAAAAGTAGATCAAACAGTTGAGCCCGACAATCGTTCGGTACACAGGCAGAATGGTAGTCTGCCTATGTAAACAAGGCAGATTGCCGTTCTGTCAGTAGGGAAGGCATGGATCTTGTGTTCCTGTAAAGCAGGAACATGGATCTTTGCCTTTCCTTAGTAAAAGCACCTCCCACACAGTACACAAACACTGGCTACGAACACAGTTAACCCTTTTATCGACCCTAATGTTAACCCCTTTATCAGCAAGTGTCATTAGCACAGTGACAGTGCATATTTTTAGCACTGATCACTGTATTAGTGTCACTGGTTCCCAAAAAAAGTCAAAAGTGTCATGTGACCAATTTGTCAGCCGCATTTTTGCTGTCCCACTATAAGTGGCTGATCGCCGCCATAAAATAAATAAAAATCCCATAAATATATCCCATATTCTGTAGACACTATAACTTTTGCACAAGCCAATCAATATATACTTATTGGGATTTTTTTAACCAAAAAATATGGAGCACAATACATATTGGCCTAAATTGATGAAGAAATTCGATTTTTGACATTTTTTTTATGTTTTATAGCAGAAAGTAAAAAAATATTATTTTTTTTTAACCACTTGCCGACTGCCCGCCATGGCTTGGTGGCGGCAAAGTGGTTCGTTATCGCAAACAGCCGTCACCTGGCGACGGCCACGACAACGAGTATTGTGCGCTGCCGGAGGTGCACTCACTATGTTCTGGGGGGGTCAGGGAGCTGGTAGGGCGGACTCGATCTCCACCGGCTACCCACAATCACCCCCCCCCCCAACGTGCAGTGAGAGAACGGAGGTCCGTGTATGTAAACATGGATCTCCGTTCTGACAGAGGGGAAAGGGATGTGATCACAGGCTCCCTGTATATGGAAGCTGTGATCACTCCCCTCCCCCTGCCAGCCCAGCCCCCATACAGTTAGAACACACCTAGGGAAGACAGTTAACCCTTAGAGCGCCCCCTCCAGGTTAACCCCTTCACTGCCAATGGCATTTACACAGTAATCAGTGCATTTTCATAGCACTGATCGCTGTATAAATGCCAATGGTCCCAAAAAACTGTCAAAATGGTCCGACATGTCTGCCGCAATATTGCAGTACTGCTAAAAATCGCTGATCGCCACCATTACTAGTAAAATATAAAAACCCTATAAATTAATTCTCATCATTCGTAAACGCAGCAACTTTTGTGCAAACCAATCAATAAACGGCGATGGCGTTTTTTTTTTTCTTTTTACCAAAAATATGAGGAAGAATAAAATTTGTATTTTAGCAAAAAGTAAGAAATATTGTTTTTTTTTTTTTTTTTTTTTTTTTTTCAAAATTGGCGCTCTTTTTTTGTTTATAGCAGTGATCAGAAATGATACAGAGGGGATCAAATACCACCAAAAGAAAGCTTTATTTCTGGGAAAAAAAGGACACAAATTTAGTTTGGGTACAGCGTTGCACGACCGCGCAATTGTCAGTTAAAGCGACGCAGTGCCGAATCGCAAAAAGTTCTCTGGTCCAAAACCGGAAAATCCTTCCGGGGCTGAAGTGTCAGTTAAAATAATGCAGTGCCATATCGCAAAAAATGGCCTTGTCTGGAAGGGGGTTAAACTTTCCATAAGTGAAGTGATTAAAAAACTGATTTATGCCCTCATGCACACAGGACGTTAGAAAAAACGAGCTACAAAGCCACTACCAGCACCAGGAAAAAGTGGCTGTAAAAGCATGCTTTTAGTAGCTTCTTGCATTGGTGTTATTGCACATTTGGCCGCACTAGGTTTTAGCAGCGTTTCTCTGCCTCTATTCAAAATCAGTGGTTTCCTATGGGGATGTTGGATCATGATGATCCGACTTGCGGCGCGGCTTGTGTGCTGAGGATCTTGAAGGGGAACCATTTGCCAAACTGAAGAAAAAAACTGGCGTTGGGTCCCCCCCCCCCAAGATCGAAAGCAGACCCTTATCAGAACGCCCCCAACCCCAAAGCACCTTGCCCCCATGTTGATGGGGACAGGGGCCTCTTCCCAACAACCCTGACCGGTGGTTGTCACGGTCTGCGGACGGGGGGCTTATCAGAATCTAGAAGCACCCTTTAACAAGGGGGGCCCCCAGATCCCTTCCCCCACCCTATGTGAATGAGTATGGGGTACATTGTACCACTACCCATTCACCCAAAAAAAAGTGCCAAGCATGAAAACAGTTCACAGGTTTTTAAGTAATTTATTAAGGCATCTCCGGCGTCTCTTCCGATTTCTTCTTCCTCCGGCGTTGTCTTCATCCTCCGGTCTTCTCCCCCTCTCCGGTTCTTCTCCTCTCTCCGCTGATTTCTTCTCTGATAATGGGACGGTGATGTGACAAGGGGGTGGGGCCTCCGGATGAATGTCACCGGGTGGCCCCTCCCCATGCCTATATAAGTAATGGCACATGGGGGACCTAGCATTACATTTGGGACAACATCAGACGAAGAACAGAGGGAGAAGACAGCACAGAGAGGAGACCCCGCAGAAGACTGCGGAGAGGGGCGAAGACGACTGCAGAGAGGGGAGAAGAACCGGAGAGGGAGAGAAGACATCAGCGGAGGATGAAGACATTGCCGAAGGGAGAAGAAATCGGAAGGGACGCTGGAGCTGACTTAATAAATTCCTTTAACCACTTGCCGACCGCAGGTTGACGGCGACAAAGTGGTGCGATATCGCAAATCGCCGTCATCTGACGGCGGCTGCGAGATTGCGCACTGTGAGTGGAGGCGTGCCCGCGTGCTCACTGTGTTCGGGGAGGGCCAGGGAGCGGGTGCGGCGGCGCCGGCTACCCGCGATGCCCCCCCCCCGGAGTGAAAGAACGGAGGTCCGTGTAAGTAAACATGGACCTCCGTTCTGTGAGAGGGGGAAGGGCTGTGATCGCAGCCTTCCTCTACATGGAAGCTGTGATCGCTTCCCTTCCCCTGCTAGGACAGTCCCCCCACAGTTAGAACACGCCCAGGGAACACTGTTAACCCTTAGAGCGCCCCCTGCAGGTTAACCCCTTCACTGCCAATGGCATTTACACAGTAATCAGTGCATTTTTATAGCATTGATCGCTGTATAAATGCCAATGGTCCCAAAAAAGTGTCAAAATGGCCCGACATGTCCGCCCCAATATCGCAGTACCGCTAAAAATCGCAGATCGCCGCCATTACTAATAAAAAATAAAAAAAAATTCTCAACCGTAAACGTGGCCACTTTTGTGCAAACCAATCAATAAATGGCGATTGCGATTTTTTTTTTATCGCAAATATGAGCAAGAATATAAATTGGCCAAAAACGGTGAAAAAAAAATGTTTTTTGTATTTTTTTTTGTATTTGTATTTTAGCAAAAAGTAAGAAATTTGTTTTTTTTTTGCAAAATTGTCGCTCTTCTTTTGTTTATAGCGGCGATCAGAAATGACACAGTGATGATCAAATACCACCAAAAGAAAGCTCTGTTTGTGGGAAAAAAAGGACGCAAATTTCGTTTGGGTACAACGTGGCACGAGCGTGCAATTGTCAGTTAAATCGACGCAGCGCCGAATCGCAAAAAAGGGCTCTGGTCCTAAAGTGGGAAATCCTTCCGGGGCTGAAGTGGTTAAAAACCTGTGTACTTTCTTCATTCTAAACACTTTTTTTTTTTTTTTTGAGTGAATAGGTACCCCATACTCATTTACATATGGTGGGGGGCTGGGACCTGGGGGCTTCCAGATTCCGTTAAGCCCCGACAACCACCGGCCATGGTTGTCGGGAAGAGGACCCCCCCCAAATCATGATCTGACTTCTGGTGCGACTTCTATTCAAATCAATGGGCTCCCATAGTGAACCATTGATTTTGAATAGAGGCATTAAACATGCTTGACGAGGCCTAACGCGGCTGTAGTCAACGTTAAGCCGCGTTTAGCAGCTTTTACAAGGATAAGGCGCTAGTCCTAGGTTTTTTTTTGCAGCTTGAAAACGCCTATGCCACTTACAGCTCATAAAAGCCTGTGTGTGCATGAGATTATAAAATAACATGAAGAGGTGTTTTTAAGCTGAAAAAAAAACCCCATCTGACTCTGCTAAAAGCAGCTGTAAAAATGCCTAGTGTGCATGAGGCCTAAGCTGCTTTTAGGCCTCATGCGCACAGGACGTCTAAAAAAATATCAGCGCTAAAAACGAGCGCTTTGCAGCTAAAAACGCTTGTTTTGCCCAGTTTTTTTGGCATTAGCGTTTTTGCCGTTTTTCACTCCCTATAATGTAAAAATGCCTAAAAACGTTGACGCTGACATTTCTCAAGTCATCTTCCAGGACGGCACACTTGAGAGATGACTGGTCCCACCTGACAGGGAACACAATCAAGAAAGAGTTCAAAAGCCCCCGCCCCTCCCATGCTCCTCAGTTTTTGATTGTGTTTCCCCACAGCGAAACAGTTTGTTTTTTTGCTAAGATCCAAGACTGTGAGCCGAGGGTCTCCCCCTGGGAACCAGACCGCAGGCTTGAGTGGCTGCAGGGTCAGGTGGGGTCTCCGTTACTCCTCCCAGGGGGGATATTCCCCAGACTGGTAACAGTCTTCTCAGGGGGGGGCAGCAGGACTGGAGGAGCCCCCCTGAGAACTGAAGGACCCTGGGCACAGTGGGGTGGCCAGAAACTTCAGGGACCATTTCCCCCTCTCTCTTCTTACCTGGCTGGGTTGTCAGGGATTGAGGAGGCTGTGCTGTGTCTGTTGTCCCACGGACCTCCATTGCAGTAGTAGTCCGGCTCCAGTGTAGTCAGCGGCATTGGAGACGCCGGGGGGGGGGGGGGGGAGGCGGCTTGGAGCCAGATCGTTTTCCTGCCCCCCCCCCCTTGTGACCGGAAGTGACGTCACGGCCACTAGAGGGTGTTTCCGGTCCTCAAGGCTTCACCAAAATGGCGGCGGCTTTTTCACAGGAGGGGAGCGACCAGCATCCAGCGGAGCGGGCGTCCACTATCCTCCTGCTCTTTCAGTAGAGCCACAGCAGCGGTCGGCCGGCGAGCTCTGGCTTCTACAAGGATGCATAGAGATGAGGGACTGGCAACGGTCACAGCCACAGAGGAGACCACAGTGGGTGAGTCGGCCGGCTGGCAGGGGTACTGGTGGGGTGGGACCCTGAACCTTACCCCTGCAGGGAGCGGTACAGGTTAATGCAGGTGCATTTATCTTGCAGACGTGGAATCCGTGGCCCAGGGAGGCGCCAGCAGGACTAAGTCTAAGACCTCTTCCCGCTATAAAAGATGTGGTTACTGCAATGATAAACTGCCACAGGAACACACAAAGCCCTTCTGCTTTAAATGTATTCATAAACTGTCAGGAAAAGATGAAAGATTTTCTTTCTGTACAGACAGAGATGTTGACCACTCTTATGTCTTTTCAAGCAACCCTTAAACCAAGGCATGAAGTGGAGGCACTGTCTAGTGTTGAGGGCTCTTCCTCACAAGAAGGGCCGTCAGGCCTTGAGAGGCCACTTAAGCGGGCCGCTGTCAGGGTTCCTGCCACGCAGGACTCAGAGGAGGAGGAGGAAGCAGAAGGGTCTGAGCAGAGTTGTCTGGATGAGGATAGCCAGGAGGAGGAAGAATCCAGACCAGGCAGACACATTTTTTTGGCTGATGAGATGGAGGGTCTCCTCAAGGCCATTCATGCCTCTGAGGAGATTCAGGAGCCTGCTGCACAAATGTCAGCTCAGGATAAAATGTACAGAAGTTTAGTCAGCCCACAGGCTAAGGTTCTTCCAATACATCAGGCTCTAAAAGACATTATCCTGAGGGAGTGGAAGGAGCCAGAGAGGAAACTCTTAAAATTCAAAACCTATCCCCTTAAAATATTAGGAAGAGGAGAGATTCTTTAAGACTAAGGTTAGACGCTTCCCTGGCTCAGGTCTCAAAACAATCCGACCACGTTTCGCATACATCCAAGTCAAAACAGGTGTTAGACTCCCTGGAATTGATTGGTAAAGTGGTAGCCTATCTAGCAGACGCTGCTGTTGAAACTGTACGTACAACAGCAAAGTCTGCAGCCCTGCTAAATTCGGCTAGAAGAGCCTTATGGGTGAAGACCTGGGACGGGGACCATACATCAAAGTCACAATTGTGTGGTCTCCCATTTGAAGGGTCATTACTATTTGGCTCAGGTTTGGATTAGGCCCTTGCCAGATATACAGAAAAGGGGAAAAAATTCCCGGTGAAGCCTAAAAAGACTAAGGCAAAAAAATTTTGAGGCCCCCAAGAGTCCAATCGGTTTAGGAACAAAAAGGAAAATAAAAAATGGGGGTTTGGCAAAGGAAAACCAAAAGGGAGTCTCCTCTCTTCCGGCCAAAAGTCAGCCGAGAAGGACTCCAAGTGACGCCAGTGCCAGCGTAGGGGGGAGGCTCTCCCAATTCTCCATCCAGTGGGAGAAGATTACGCAGAGCCCCTATATCTTACAGATAAGAAGAGAGGGGTACAGGTTAGAGCTGACTTCCTTACCCCCTCAGTTTTCTCCTTACCCATCTGCCCAGGGACAGTTGGTTGAGCAGAGAGTCATTGTTCCGGTGCCAACAGTAGAACTCGGGAAAGGGTTCTACTCTCACATTTTTGTAGTCCCCAAGCCTTTGGGGAAGTTTCGCCCTTATCTTAAACCTGAGAAGGCTGAAAAAGTTCATACGGTACAAGAAGTTCCGTATGGAGAATATTTACAGCATCAAAAAGCATCTGTTAAAGGATGTCTTCATGGTCACAATAGACCTGAAGGACGCGTACCTTCATGTCCCCATTTGTACGGAACACCAGAGTCTGCTGCGGTTTGCAGTTTGCACCAAAGAGGGTGTCCAGCACTTGCAGTTCAGCGCCTTGCCCTTCGGTTTGGCATCCAGCCCGAGAATCTTTACCAAGGTTCTGGCGGAAGTGGTATCTTTCCTCCATCTGGAGGGAATTGCGCTGATTCCGTACCTGGACGACCTGTTGGTCTACAACCAGTCACAGGTACAGTTGATGGTGGACCTGGACAGGATAGTAACCACACTAGAGTCCCTGGGTTGGCTGATCAGTCGGGAGAAGTCCTCACTGGTTCCCTCCCAAACCAAGATGTATCTAGGATTCCTGATAGACTCTGTGGCACAAAAGCTCATTTTGCCCCAAGCAAAGGTGGAGACCTTGGTAGGGGCAGTAGAGTCTCTTCTAGAACCCAGAGAGTTGTCTAACAAGTTCATTATGAGGGTACTAGGACTGATGACATCCTGCATTCCTGCGGTGCCCTGGGCTCAGATTCACTCCAGACCTCTCCAGGGATTCCTTCTCTCCTCCTGGGAGGGGAAAAGAGGATCCTTGAACCAAAGGGTGCTGGTCCCAAGGAAGGTAAAGGAGTCACTTCGGTGGTGGCTTAACCCGGACAGGTTAAGTTGGGGCCTTCTGTGGAATCAGCTCCAGCCAGTAAAGGTCACGACCGATGCAAGCGCCTGGGGTTGGGGGGCCCATCTAGAGGAACTTCGTGCCCAGGGGGTTTGGAACCAGAGTCAGAGGGACACTTCCTCCAATGTCAGAGAGGCCTTAAAAGCCTTTGTGGAAAGGATCAGGGGAAAAGAGGTCCAGGTCCTTTCGGACAATTCCACTAAGGTGGCCTTCTTGAACCGTCAGGGGGGTACAAAGTCCAGTTCTCTGATGAACCTAACGCAGGGAATTCTGGAATGGGCAGAGATGAGGATTCCCTCGATTTCAGCCATCCACATACGGGGGGGGGGGGGGGGGGTGTTCAACCTAGAGGCATACTGCCTCAGTAGGCAGCAGATCCTTAAAGGAGAGTGGGAGCTACACCCCGAGGTGTTTTCGATGGTATGTCAAACCTTTGGGACGCCAGAGGTGGACCTCTTTGCCAGAAGAGGCAACAGGAAAGTCAAGAAATGATTTTCCCTGTACAGAGAGAGAAGCAGAGGGGGTAGATGCATTGGCCCACGAGTGGATTTTCAGGCTAGCCTATGCCTTTCCCCCCTTGGGGAATTCTGGTAGTGCCGTGGTGGCCCAAGAGGACGTGGTTTCCCACTCTAAAAAATTGGTCAGTAAGCCCTCCTCAGCACCTTCTGGATCGGCAGGATCTCCTCCTTCAGGGCCCAGTGGTTCACCTGAATCCCGCCTTCTTCAGTCTGACGGCGTGGCTCTTGAAAGGAAAAGCCAGCGTCGCAAGGGCTTCTCGGAGAGAGTGATTGAAACTCTCTTAATGTGCAGAAAGCAGGTGACTAGGCGAATCTACGCTAAGGTTTGGGGAGTGTTCTCTCGATGGTGTCAGGCAAGAAGGACTTCCCAACAAGAGATCCCCGCTGTCCTGGATTTTCTCCAGGATGTTGTGGATCAGGGGCTGGCAGCCAAGACCCTCAAGGTACAGGTCGCGGCTCTGTCCGTGTTTTTGGATAAGAGGTTGGCCTTAGAACCTCTGGTTAAAAGGTTCCTGTCAGCCAGGGAAAGGATTCCCCAGTGAAAGTGAAGGGGTTTCCCCCTTAGGACCTGACCCTGGTATTGGAGGCCCTAACTAGTGCACCCTTTGAGCCATTGGCTCAAGTTTCTTTAAAGCTTCTTTCTTTAAATGTGGCCTTCCTCCTGGCCATTACGTCGGCCAGGAGGGTTAGCGACTTGCAGGCTTTGTCAATGAAAGAGCCCTTTTTCTTATTGTTTGAGGATAGGGTACTTCTCAGGCAAGATCCCTTATATCTACCCAAAGTACCGTCAAGTTTTCATAGGACACAGGAGATTGTCCTTCCTTCATTCTGTGAAAACCCCCAGAATGAGAGGGAAAAATCATTTCATTTGTTGGCTGTCAGACGGTGTCTTTTGATTTATTTAGAGAGGGTAAAAGAGTTCCGTAAATCAAATCACCTATTAGTAGGTTTTAGTGGTCAAAGGAAGGGAGAAAAGGCCTCTAAAACAACCATTGCTAGATGGATTAGACAAACCATTACAATAGCATATGAACACACAGGGAAAGCAGTTCCCCCTAGTCTAAAAGCTCACTCTACGAGGTCTCTGTCGACTTCCTGGGCAGAAAAGGCTGGAGCATCGGTAGACCAGATCTGCAGAGCAGCAATGTGGGCAAGCCGGAACCCCTTCCTGAGGCATTACAGGGTTGAACTTCTGTCTCCTCAGGACCTAGCCTTCGGTAGGAAAGTCCTACGGGCTGTCATCCCACCCGAAGGTAGGCCTGAGCTTCTTGCTTCTCTCTCAGGGGTGCCGTCCTGGAAGACGACTTGAGAAAATAACCAGTTACACTTACCGGTAACGGTGTTTCTGGGAAGTCTTCCAGGACGGCAGGCCTACTTCCCACCTGATTTTGTGGTAGGATTATCTATGTTCTATGAAACTCTGTTAACTCTCATGCACTGATGTGGGTCAATACTTTTGCACAAAACTGAGGAGCATGGGAGGGGCAGGGGCTTTTGAACTCTTTCTTGATTGTGTTTCCTGTCAGGTGGGACCAGTCATCTCTCAGGTGTGCCGTCCTGGAAGACTTCCCAGAAACACCATTACCGGTAAGTATAACTGGTTATTTTTTAGCCACGTTTAGGCACGTTTTGCCGCATTTTACGTTTTTTCTACTGCCCCTAAACGCTTATGCCTCCAAATGCCTCTGACAGTTTGTGTGCATGGACACATAGACTAACATGGAGGTGCTTTTAGAGGTATTTAAAAAAACATCAAACACCCCTAACAGCAACTGTAAAAACGTCCTCTGTGCATGAGCCCTTATAGTTGAGCCCAGGATTTCAAAATCGATCCCAGGATTTAAAAATAGATCTAACAGTTGAGACCAGAATTAAAAAAAAAAAATATTGATCCGTTGAGCCCAGAATTTAAAAATAGCTTGAATAGTTGAGCCCAGGATCTAAAATTAAATTGAACAGTCGAGTACAGGATTTAAAATATAATTTTAAAGCCTAAAAAATGTTTTACCTTAATGCATTCCTTGCATTAAGGTACAAAATGTCTAGGTGTCAGCATTCCTCCCCCCCCCCCCCATTGGCTCGCAGTGCTGTCAATCAAAGCCACTGATGAGAGTGCAGGGGGCGGAGCTGTCTGTGTCAATGGATGCAGCAGCGGGACTCGGGTGCAAGCACACACGAGTACCCCCATGGGAACCCGCTTCTGGACAGAGGGGAGGGGCCAGGAGCACCATTGGTGGATGCGAGAAGAGGAGGTTTGTCGCCGCTCCTGTGCAATTCCATTGCTCAGAGCAGGTAAGTATAGACCTGTTTGTTTTTTGTTTTTTTTGTTTGTTTTTTTAATTACCATTACAATCACTTTAAAAATGGTTCCCAGGAAAAGAAAACTGATCCAATAGTTGAGCCCAGGATTTAAAACAAAATTGAACAGTTAAGCCCAGGTTTTAAAATTAAATTGAACAGTTGAGTCTAGGATTTATTAATGAATCGAATAATTGAGCCCATTATCTAAAAATAAATAAAGCTGAAAATTGCAACTTTAGTCAGAAAATGTCCTGCCAGATCACTTCATTCTGGCCTCTTTTGCAGGTATCGCTACAGTAAAAAAGTGCACCCCTCACATTTTTGTAAATATTTTATTTTATATCTTTTCATGTGACAACACTAAAGAAATATCACTTTGCTATAATGTAAAGTAGTGAGTGTACAGCTTGTTTAACAGTGTACATTTGCTGTCCCCTCAAAATAACTCAACTCACATCCATTAATGTCTAAACCACTGGCAACAAAATTGAGTACACCCCTAAGTGAAAATGTCCAAATTGGTCCAATTAGCCATTTCCCTCCCTGTGTGAATGGGAGCAGGTGTGTTAAATTTGGTGTTATCGCTCGCACTCTCTCATACTGGTCACTGGATGTTCAACATGGCACCTCATGGCAAAGAACTCTTTGAGGATCTGAAAAAAAGAATTGCTGCTCTACATAAAGATGAAGGATAGTTATATACTGCGCATCCTAAGCACTGTATAATGAGCAGCAAACACCACAATCTCAACTAAAAATTGTAAATAAACCAAGAAGAATAATAAAGTGTCGCGCAATGACCGTTAAATGAAAGTCCACATAGCGACGGTACTTTTAAACCATAAAGCCCCCGCTTATGTATATGTATGTATTTATATGTGTGCGTATATGTATATGTGCGGGTTTTAAATTATTACATTTGGAGCCACCCCACCCATATATGTATTTATACATCGATAAGGGTTATATGTATAATTCTCTAATATATTTTCCTTCAATTTATAGTTCCCATTTTATTATTAATTTTAATTTTTGGTTGTATATGTCCTCCTTTTTTAAAGTTATGAATAATTTCTGTGATTTATTTCCCTTGATGTGCATTTTGGTTCTGATAGTTCAAATTGACATTTTTGACTGAACCAATTACTATTGGGTGATTGGGATTCATCGATTTATTAATTTATTTATTAATATTTAGTATTTTGAATTTTTTATGGTAATTGATTTAGCCCAACTAAAACAATTTAATGGGTTCTGCCATTATATTATATGGTTTTATAAGGGCCATTGTTTCTATCATTATTATTCTGTATTTAAAATGTATTGGTTATGTTACTTTGGTTTGCAGTTACCCCCTGTAGTTTCCTTGTGAACCACCTGATGGCGATAAGACTAGCCCATAGCTAGGTCTCAATGGTTTGGCTCTCTACCCTTACGATGCAATCCTCCTTTCCGGGTGAGAGTGCGTCACTTCCCCTTATAGATGATGATTGTGAGGCCGGGCGCGTGACGTTGTTTGGTGCCGCCTTAGATGAGTGTGATCATGTGATGCGCGGCCACAATCTGATGCCTAATAGGTTGACATTGCGATCATGAGACGTTTTTCCCATCACGTGTACGCACGTTGGATTGATGGGTCGTTTGGAGGAGCGCTGATTAGCCTTCAGTTGCGGCCATGTTTGGGCATGTCTAAACTAAATAGGAAGGGATAGTGTGGAGTTGGTTACCGGAACAGGTGTGTAACTGTAAACCTGTATATTTAAGTGCAATGATGGTGTGGGTGCACATACCCCAGTGGAAGTCTCATAAGATGAAACGCGTCGGCTAATTGTGAGCCCCACACCTTTCCATTGCGCAGTTTATGTTTGGAATTCCATACAGTGATTTTATCTACTTGGATCATGTGAGTGTATCTCTTTTTTTAATAAATCCGTTGCCGTCTGGTTTTACACTATGTGCGGATTCTTTTGTATTTTATGGATGAATGTTCCGGCTAATTCTTGGATTATGAGGAGTGTCTTGATGGATTGAGTTCCCTACTCTGGATGATCGCTTCAGTGGTCGCCTATTCAGAGGAGAAGCAAGCTGATCTATTCCTTAGATCCATGTGATATATGCCTGAAACAGACCTCAATGCGATTTTATAACTTACCTCTGGTAAGAGTATTTAAATCCCTTTGGTGGTGGATACACGGTTGATGTGGTGGAAGACGATTTAAGCACTGAATTTTCTTTTGATCACTCAAGATTAACCTTTCAACACGTGGATACTTTTATGAACTTTTTTCTACATAAAGACGGCCTAGGCTATAAGAAGATTGCCAAGACCCTGAAACTGAGCTGCAACACGGTGGCCAAGACCATACAGCGGTTTAACAGGACAGGTTCCACTCAGAACAGGCCTGGCTATGGTCAACCAAAGAAGCTGAGTGCACGTGCTCAGTGTCATATCCAGAGATTGTCTTTGGGAAATAGATGTATGAGTGCTTCCAGCATTGCTGCAGAGGTTGAAGGGGTGGGGGGTCAGCCAGTGCTCAGACCATACGCCACACACTGCATCAAATAGGTCTGCATGGCTGTAGTCCCAGAGGGAAGCCTCTTCTAAAGATGATGCACAAGAAAGGCCACAAACAGTTTGCTGAAGACAAGCAGACTAAGGACATTGATTACTGGAACCATGTCCTGTGGTCTGATGAGACCAAGATAAACTTATTTGGTTCATATGGTGTCAAACGTATGTGGCGGCAACCAGGTGAGGAGTACAAAGACAAGTGTGTCTTGCCTACAGTCAAGCATGGTGGTGGAAGTGTCATGGTCTGGGGCTGCATGAGTGCTGCTGGCACTGGGCAGCTACAGTTCATTGAGGGAACCATGAATGTCAACATTTACTGTGACCTACTGAAGCAGAGCATCATCCCCTCCCTTTGGAGACTGGGCCACAGAGCAGTATTTCAACATAACGATCCCAAACACACCTCCAAGACCACCACTGCCTTGCTAAAGAAGCTGAGGGTAAAGGTGAGGGACTGGCCAAGTGTGTCTCCAGACCTAAACCCTATTGAGCATCTGTGGGGCATCCTCAAATGGAAGATGGAGATGTGCAAGCTCTCTAACATCTACCAGCTCCGTGATGTCATAATGGAGGAGTGGAAGAGAATTCCAGTGGCAACCTGTGACGCTCTGGTGAACTCCATGCCCAAGAGGGTTAAGGCAGTGCTGGAAAATAATGGTGGCCACACAAAATATTGACACTTTGGGCCCAATTTGGACATTTTCACTTAGGGGTGTACTCACTTTTGTTGCCAGCGGTTTAGATATTAATGGCTGTGTTGAGTTATTTTGAGGGGACAGCAAATTTACACTGTTATACAAGCTGTACACTCACTACTTTATATTGCAGCAAAGTGTAATTTCTTCAGTGTTGCCACATGAAAAAATAGAATAAAATATTTACAAAAATGTGAGGGGTGTACTCACTTTTGTGAGATACTGTATATAAAACATTAAAAATAAGTGCCTATGCTGTTTAACCGCCTCAGGACCCCCCACCGTCAAATGACGGCGTAGCGGTCCTGCTCTCACAACGGGTGGACGTCATATGACGTCCTCCCTTTAAGTCGGGATTGCGCGCGATCGGGCGCGTGATCCTGGCTCTGTCGGTGTCGGCGTGTCCCCAGGACACGCCGCTTCACCGACAGGGGTGAACAGCCATTGGTTATGGCTGTTCACCACGTGATCGGCCGTGACGAAGTCACAGCTGATCACGAATGGCACGCCCGCCGTTCGTACGGCACATGCGCGCGATCGGGAGCGCGCTGCGCGTGCGTGTCGGTGGCGGCGTGTTCCTGGGGAACACTGCCTGTCACCGACATAGGTATCAGCCGCCGGCCGGCGGCTGATACCTTGTGGTCGGCTGTGATCTACTTCACAGCCGATCACATGTAATGTAAACAGAGCGGTAACTCACTGTTACCAGCTCTTCTCTCCTCACACAGAGTCCAGTGTGAGGAGAGAAGAGCTGGGATCAGTGAGTTACTGATCTGCAATGTAAAATCACACTGACACTGACCCCCCCCCTGCCCCCCCCAATGCACCTGTCACCCTAACAGTCACCACATATGCTCCCATAAAGGGTACCTGTCATCATAAAGTGTACCTGTCCTCAGACTGCCATCATAAAGAGCACCTGTCACCCATCACCCGTCAGTGACCGTGGCATGTCACCCGTCACTGACCACCGCCAGTCACCCGTCACCCATCAGTGACCACC
>BLSH010206247.1:1026999-1052331 GCA_018402905.1 Glandirana rugosa
AACCTTTTACACCTTTCTTTTAATTTTGCGAAAAAAAAAAAAAAAATAAAAAAAAAAAAAAAAAAGCGTTTTAATTTTCTTTCCACATTTTCCAAACACTTGTGGAAAAAATGACATGTTCAAAAGACTCATTATGCCTCCTAGAATATACGTTGGGGTTTTACTTTCCAAAATGAGGTCATTTTTTGGGCGCTTCCATTGTCCTGGTGCTCCAGGACCTTCAAAAGTGCAAGAGGTAGTCAAGAAATTATATGTGTAATTTATGCTCCTAGGTCGCCTGATGGTACTCCCTGCATGTTGGGCTTCTGTATGTGGCCAGGCTGTGTAAAAGTCTCACACAGGTGGTATCGCCATACTCAGGAGATGTAGTAGAATGTGTTTTGGTGTGTAATTTGTGGTATGCATATGCTGGGTGTGAGAAATAACCTGTTAACATATGACAATTTTGTGAAAAAAAAAAAAAAAAATCTTCATATTGCAAAGAATTGTGGGAAAAAATTACAACTTCAAAAAACTCACCATGCCCCTTACTAAATACCTTGGAATGTCTACTTTCCAAAAAGCGGTCATTTGGGGGGTATTTGTACTTTCCTGGCTTGTTAGGGTCTCAAGAAATGAGATAGGCAGTCAGTACATCAGGTGTGATCAATATTCAGTGATTGGCACCATAGCTTGTAGACTCTATAACCTTCACAAAGACCAAATAATATACACTAATTAGTTTTTTTTTTTTTGTTTTTTTACCAAAGATATGTAGCAGTATAAATTTTGGCCAAAATGTATGAAGAAAAATTACTAATTTGCAAAATTTTATAACCGAAATTAAGAAAAATTCATTTTTTACAAAATTTTTGGTCTTTTTTTTTAATTATAGCGCAAAAAATAAAAAACCCAGCGGTGAATAAATACCGCCAAAAGAAAGCTCTATTTGTGTGAAAAAAAGGACGCAAATTTCATATGGGTACAATGTTGTATGACTGAGTAATTGTCATTCAAAATGTGAGAGCACTGAAAGCTGAAAATTGGTCTGGTTGTTAAGGGGGTTTAAGTGCCCAGTGGTTAAGGGAGGGGGGTATTTATGGAGGAATGATAACGTTGAAGATATCTTGTCTGATGATCATACTTCTTCTTTTTTTTTTTTTTTTTACAGCTATTTCCAGTGTCCAGTAAAGTGCACACTACTCGCTGCCAAGCACAGGGTGTCATTACAGAAAGTGACACACAACTGGTAAGTGCACACTGGCATTTCTTTATGTGTATTCCCTCCTCCTGGGGCCATAGAGCCAAAACATACAATGGGTCCATAATGCAGACCATCTGCAACCATGCTGCTGTTTATAGATTAAAGGGATTGTAAAGCTCCTTTTTTTTTTTTTTTTTTTTTTTTTTTTTTTTTTTTTTGTTAAATAACAAACATGTTATACTTGTCTCCTCTGTGCAACGGGTATTGCACAGAGTGGCCCTAATCCTCCCTTTCTGGGGTCCCTCTGCAGAGCTCCTGGCTCCTCTCCACATCGAGTGCCCCGACGGAGAAGCCCTCTCCCTCGGGGGACACAGACAGCAGGACTCGGTCCCACCCCCGGCTCCTGCGTCATTGGATTTGATTGACATCAGCGGGAGCCAATGGCTGCGCTGCTATCAATCTATCCATTGAGGACCCCAGACAGCGGCTGGAGCTGCTGGGCTCGTCCCCGACGCTGGAAAGACAAGGTTCAGGTAAGTATTAGGGGGGGGACATCTGCACCAAAGAAGGTTTTTCACCTTAATGCATAGAATGTGAAAAACCCTGAGGGTTTACAACCCCATTTAATTATTAAACTTGAATTATACTTTTTTGCATGGCGAAATTATTTGAAGAAAAAAAACAAAAAAAAAAAAAAACCAAGCAAAAGAATTGGTGCAACTTTAACATAAACAGCTGATGCCTACACTTGCACAGTCACTTGAATATCAGTTCACATTCTCTATAAATACTTTATTCTGTTATCGCTACTAAGAGCCAGTTCACACAGGGGCGATCCGACTTCAGGGGTGACTCAGCGCAACCCCGCACAGCGCGACTTCAGCGCGGCTTGCAAACGACTTCTATAATAGAAGTCAAAGCAAGTTGCCGGAAGTCGCCCTCAAAGTAGTAAAGGAACCTTTTTCTAAGTCGGAGCAACTTGAGTCGCTCCTATTAGAACGGTTCCATTGCAATGCATGGAGCGCGACTTGTCAGGTGACTCAAGTCGACTGAAAAGTCTCCCCTGTGTGAACCGGCTCTAATAGAGGACATTTTTAAGTTTATATTCTGTACATAAAACAATTCAATTTTTACCATCGTAAGTGGAATATTTTTTTTTTTCTCTCTCCAGGTTCTCCTTGACACACCTGGTATGGTCAATGCCATCAAAGCAAAAAGGTAGGGTACTCTCACAGATACTTGCATTGAAGGAAGTATTCTGTTATTTTATTGGAAGGTGTATGTAAGACACAAAGGTAGTAACATTTTATTTACTCCCTTTGCCGAGATCTGTGAGTTTCTATTCCAAACACTTCTCCATCACAGGCATACTTTGTACAAGGGTCAGAATGATTGGCAATTGAGAAGTGGGAAGGCATCTGTTACCTTTTTGTTGGTTTCAATAGTTCAGTTAATCTCATTATATCATTCTTATTAATTCATGTTTAGCTTATCTCATTTTATTATGAGATTGCTTTCTTAAAGCCTGCAAAGGCAGAAATTGACTTTTGATCCAAAAGGCCCCAAATGTGTATTCCTGGCATACTGCTGGTGACTCTATGATGAGCTCACTGAACTGACATATGCCGTTCCTGTGCAAGAAAAGGCCTTCAAAAATCTTTTTAAAGTGAACCTTTTAATGTTTAAACAAACAAAAATTGACCTTTTTGAAATGAAAATACTCTAATTCCTGTTCAAGACCAAACCGCACAAGGTGCTTGTTAACTTTTTTCTTAGCCCCCCAAAAACATGATTTGTGTACTTCTCTAAAATGAGTTTCACTTTGTTGCTGGGACCACTGATAGTGCCTCAGTAGCCAATAGGGGCACTGACAGACTGGGGAATGGTAGTTGCTTGCAGCTGGTGTCTTGTGCAGATAAATATACAATCAATGACAACATGTTTGGTTTAAAACATTTTTTATTAGCTAAGAATAGAGGAGTGCCACACCTGAGGGTCAATAATGTGCCTTCCAATTGATCTTGCACAGATTTTTACCAAATATTAATGTAGATCTTGCCTAAGTGTGCTGTTTCAGAGAGGTTGTTTCAGTGTACTTAGCTCCAAAGCCTTTATTAGTCCCACAGTCAACATACGTTCCAATGTACTAAAAAAAAAAAATCTTTTTGTCTGGGAGAGGCAGTGAACCAATTACAGGAGCAGAGGGGTATTAATATTCTGGGAAATCCTGTCCACAAGATGAATACTATTTTTTAGCTGCAAGTAGAATTTTTGCAGGGTGGCAGTTTGAAATGGAAAGGCAGTTTTAAAACAGCTGGTCTATGAAATAAAGGTTGTGTTT
The DNA here is from genome assembly GCA_018402905.1 of Glandirana rugosa. NCBI lineage: Eukaryota > Metazoa > Chordata > Amphibia > Anura > Ranidae > Glandirana > Glandirana rugosa. Next base: position 1,030,524 of record BLSH010206247.1, read on the forward strand.
AACAAAATGTCAGATGTTTTAAATAACTTTGCTATTTGTTCATGTGAGTGTTCGATGTTACTGTGTGTTTTTTTTTTTTTTGTCACCTGTGTTTGCAGCAGCCAAAGCTTGCAATACTACATTTCCCCTATAGCTTTTCTTAACTGTGGTGTTAAAGGGGCTGTAAAGTGTCATTGTTTATCGCCTTAATGCAGTAGTGACCCCAGCCCCCCTTTTTCTTACCTGAGCCCGTTCGTTCCATCGGCGGCTACGAGCAATCCGCTCTAGCCGGTTTCACTGGTCCTCATTGGCTGGATTGATAGCAGGGGAGCCATTGGCTCCCGCTGCTGTCAGTCAAGTGCAGTGACGTGGAGGGCGGGCCCGAATCCCACTGTTTGTGTGAATACACGCAAACAGTGGGACACGGGAGCATAACAGCACATGTGACCGCAGGGAAGCTTTCCCTGACAGGTCACTCGATGAGGAGGAGGTCCCAGGAGCGCTGCTGGAGTACCCCAGAAGACGAGGGTCGGGGACACTCTGTGCAAAACCACTGCACAGAGGAAGGTAAGTATAACATGTTTGTTATTTTAAAGAAAAAAATGAAGGTTTATAATCACTATAAAATTATCCTCCTCTTCTCAGGTCCCCCACTGATGCTCCTGGTTCCTCCTCTTCAGCAAGTGCCCACCATAAAAATCCACTTTCTATAGGGACACTCATGTGAATTGTTAGACAGGTTCAATTTGGTTTGTTTCAGTCTGGCTGGTATGTGAGCTGGGAACTGTTGTTTGTTTTTTGATCAGGAAAAGATACACCTGCTGGGGTGGGGCGGGGCTGAGCCGCCCTTGCTGCTTATATAGACACAGACAGGGCGGCTCAGCCACGCCCCGCCCCACCCAAGCAGGTGTATCTTTTCCTGATCAAAAAACAAACAAAAGTTCCCAACTCACATACCAGCCAGACTGCAACAAACCAAATTGAACCTAACAATTCATGTTAAAAACAAGGGATTTAGTTTGCCCATGTTTGCAAGTATATGTTTTGCTGGGTGACCGGTGAGTCCCTATACCTTTTTAAGGGGATGGGCTCCGTCCAGGCATACCTGCCCTTAATCTAACCATATTATATACAGTATGTGCTCCAATTTGGGAGACTCTTAAAATTATAGAGTTAGGACTGCAGTACACTGGGGTGCTGTGCCATAACCGCTGCAGCTTACGCATGTATTTGCAAATGTGTGCAAACGAAACCCCTAGTTTTTAATGTGAACTGTTGGGCTGGCCATAGACTGTGCAAATTTCTTTCCTGCAACCACGGGTTGCGACAGACAGTGCTAACAGGGGAATCCCTCCTGCTGAGCAATTGGCTGCTCCCAGCTGGGGGGCAGGGTGGGAGAAGACATTGATTATTGCTAGCGGCTATAGCAGCCAATAGCGATAATCCAAGTGAATCCATCAGACTGGTTGTACCAAGCTGATCGACCAATCAACTTGGTACAGTCATCCTGCCCACACACAGTTCAAATCTCGGCCGGTTCAGCAGGATTCAGTCTATGGCTGGCCTTAGACAAGACGATTCGGTTTGTTACAGCCTGGCTAGTAATTGAGCTGGGAATTTGTTTGCTTTTTGTGGTATGCCTTGCCCCTTCCATGTGCTTCTTGCTGCAAAGACTAGTTATAGATTGGGGTGTTTGCCATTTGTTTGAATCTTTTTCCTGGTGTATAGGTTTTTAAAATGGTTCTTAAGGCAGATTTTTTTTTTTTTTACCTTTTTAATTATCTGCGTATGTGGGAAAACATATTCCCTTTGTTCTCAGCTGCATTAGAGCTGGAGGGAGGAGGAGAAGCAGCAGTACACTGAGCTTCCCAGTGAATGGCTGTGCAGCAGGGGCGTGCCAGGATAAGCCTGATCATTGGAGAAGAGCAGGCTGAGTTCCCAGCACAGCTAGAGAACTGACCGCGGTGTGCTCTCCTTCTTAGTGTAGTCAGTTTTTAATAGGAAAGCAGAGGGACCAGGGATTTCACATAAAGGAAGCAATACAAAGAGAACAGGATCCTTCCTTATACAAGTACATGGCACAGCAGGCACATATCAGGAATATGAAGTTGAGGTATCAAACGCTTTAATAATGTGTGCTTCGTACAGATCCTGCATTTTGCATTCTGTTGTTTTGGCCGACTACAATTTTTTTTTCTGTAAGGCTTACTGCTTCCTACAACATAGGCTTTTTATGAGTCTTTCTGTAACCATGTAAACAGAGCGGCCCTGAGAACTCAATTCATAAACCGCTGTTTTCTTTAACACCCACATGGTGCTTTCTTGTCACAAGGCTTCCATCCAAGCGAAAGATCAATAATATATACATATTTAATCAATAGGTTTGTATTCTTGTTGGCTTTAGGACTTTGCAGCAGGCAGGGGATCAATGTACAGGGTAGAGAAGGTTAATGTGAGATTAGATACTGTTTAACAGAAATGCTGGACTCTTCTGTGGATTCTCTATGGTGTTTGGTGCAAAATACTCAGCTGCTTGGGGCAGTTATAGCTTGATAGGCAGTTTAGGAAACAAGATTTTCAAATCCTACCATACTACTGATGTTGGGTATTGTAACAAGTGGAAGTGCTTTTAGATTGCGATGTTGGTTTATGGTACCGGTGATAATCACAGCATTGCGTACTTGGTGAGAATTTATTATGGGTTTTTACTACTTGTATTGTAAGTTGCATCCAATCCCACTTGCTAACTAGCTCAAGATTAGTAATGGGAGAGTAAAGTGCCATATATGGTGCAAATGTATTTCCTGCAACCCGTGGTTGCCAAATTTGCACAATTCCCCCATGAACACAGACAGTGCTGACAGGGGAATCCCTCCTGCCCAGCAATTGTCCTCTCTCAGCGTTCCCGCTATAGCAGCCACTTGCGATAATCACAAGTGAATCTGGCAGGCTGGTTGTACCCAAGTTGATCGATTGATCAACTTGGTACATTCAGCCTGCCAAATAATGGTTCAAAATCTCAGCCGGTTCCTGCTAAACCAGCCGAGATTCGAACCGTGTATGGCTGGCCTAAAACAACATCCAGCAGCAATAAACTTGTAATAACCTACACTGATTATATTTGTTCATGATAACCACATTTGTTTAATATTTAGGTATCCTCTTATGCTGGCCACACACCCCACAATCTGATTGTATAAACTTCTTTTAATTTACTAACCGCTAAACAGTTGTGTGTTGTGCCTGATGGCATGTAAATCGGAAGAATTGTTCCGGTAGTGTCTTGCACTGCATAGTTGTTTCTGAATTTAAAAATAAATGATGTAATGATCATTTAGTTAGACTGTGAAATGTGTTGTAAGCTGGCCATACATGCATAGATTTCTCCTAAACGAAGGAAATCTAGCATATTCCTCCACGCACATTTAAAGCGGAGTTCCACCCAAAAGTGTAACTTCCGCTTTAAGCACTCCTCACCCCCTTACATGCCACATTTAGCATGTAATTTTTTGTGTAACTATAGCGGGTGGCCGTGTCCCCAGGACACGGGCCTTCCCCGATCAGGGTAAACGGCCGATAAAATTGGCCGTTTACCACGTGATTGTCTGTGTCAAAACACAGCCGGTCACTTCAGAGGAATGAAGAGCAGAGGCGCGCATGAAGCGCACCCCTAGGGGCAATCAGGGAGAGCGGATGTCCCTTGGACACAGCGCTTCCCCGATCATGAATGAATGAAATTGGCTGTTTACCACATGACCGGCTGTGTCCAATCACAGCCAGTCACAAATGTAAACACAGCCCTGCAGTTACTATCTGATCTCTGCTTCTCCTCACACCGATCGTGTGAGGAGAAGGGAACAGTGAGTAACTGTCAGTGTCTTGACAGTCAGTTTACTGTCAGTGTACACCAACACAGCACACAGCCCCCCCAATAAAAGAGAACCTGTCACCAGTGCTGTCACACAGCCCGTCGGGAACTGTCGCAGCCCGTCGGGAACTGTCGCAGCCCGTCGGGAACTGTCGCAGCCCGTCGGGAACTGTCGCAGCCCGTCGGGAACTGTCGCAGCCCGTCGGGAACTGTCGCAGCCCCTCTGTCACAGCCCGTCAGCATCCGCCTCAGCCCGTCAGCATCCGCCTCAGCCCGTCAGCATCCGCCTCAGCCCGTCAGCATCCGCCTCAGCCCGTCAGCATCCGCCTCAGCCCGTCAGCATCCGCCTCATCCCGTCAGCATCCATCACAGCCCATCAGTAACATCCCGTCAGCATCTGTCACAGCCCATCAGTAACATCCCGTCAGCATCTGTCACAGCCCAGGTCACTGCCCAGGTCACAGGCCCAATAACAGTACTCTCTTAAAAACATCGCACAGGCCCACCATCATGTCTGAGACAGTGTACACACCCGAGGAGGCATATGAGATCCTCGCTATGTCGGATGATGAGAGCAGCGGGGAGCTCCTATCATTTGATTCTGGTTTGGAATATGATCCAGTGGAGAATAGCGCATCGGAGACAGAATCAGAGGAGAAAACCACCCCCCCTCCAAAAAGAATTAGAAGATTAGGCCCAATGTCTGAAGACCTGCCTTCCACCAGCAGCGCCAAACCCCAGGAATTGGAGCCCAGTACTACTTCCACCAGCAGCGCCAGACCCCAGGAAGTGGAGCCTGGCACTAGCAATGGAACTGGACACCCTGCCCAAAGAATCCTTTCCTACCTTCCCGAAGCCCTGGCAAACCCCTTATGGTTGCCTGCCAACTCGGGGGTCTGCTAGAATTCCCCCCTTCACAGCCAGGTGTGCAGCCCGACACCACAAATTATACCCAATATTAATATTTTTCTTTATTTTTCCCTGAAGATTTGCTGCAGAGCATTGTGGACCAGACAAATGGTATGCAGAACAATTCATTGCAGCCAACCCCAATTCCTCCTATGCCCGTTTATTTCATTGGCGTCGTCTCACGCTAGACGAATTCAAAATATTTTTGGGCCTTTCTATTAATACGGGACTTATAAAGAAAAACAAACATCATTCCTATTGGTCCACCAACCCCCTCCACCATATGCCAATATTCTCAGCAGTTATGTCCAGGACACGCTATAATAATGCGCAGTGCCCTCCCAGAAGTCATCCCAACCACAACAAACTCTACAAAATACGGCCCCTAATCAATTCATTTTCACAGAAATTTGCAGAAGCCTTAATCCCCGATAAAAAGATATGTGTGGACGAGTCCCTCGTACATTTTACTGGCCGGCTGTAGTTCAAGCAGCACATACCAAAAAAGAGAGCCAGGTATGGAATATGGGGTACAAGAAGATGGCGTTTCAACTTTTTCATATGGCCCTGTACAATTCCTTTGTCTGCTTCCAAAAAGCATCCCAAGACCCATCCAACACCTACCTCAAATATATTGAAGATCTTCTCATTGCCCTCATTTACAAACAAGGACCCGTACCAGAAGTTATTCGCTCTGATTGTGTGAGCCGGCTTCATGCGCAACATTTTCCCTACAACACCCCCCCCCCCCCACAGAATCCGGAAGAAGTCGCCAGAGGAAATGTCGTATTTGCAGCAAAAGAGGAATTAGAAGAGATACGAGTTTCTATTGCCCCGATTGTCCCTTCCAACCTGACCTGTGCATTGGAGACTGTTTCAAAATTTATCACACATCTGTCAGATATTAGTTCCCCTTATTTTTAAAATTGTAATTTCCCCGTTTCAACCTTTTGGGATCATTTGCCTGCTACCACATTTTTACCTTCCACGTTAACTGACCCTGGCCTGTTTACCAACGATGTCTTTGCCTGCCGTTTTTTAAACCATGTTTCTGACTACCATGTGGACCAACCTCAGCCTGTTTACCGATTATGTCTTTGCCTGCCGTTTTAAACCACATTTCTGACATACACGTGCACCGACCTCGGCCTGTTAATTGACCATGTCTTTTGCCTGCCACTTGGACTGATCTTTTGCCCTTCTACTTTAGTAGACAGGGGTCTCACATATGTGAGGGCTCCAGAAAAAGTATAGAAAACCAGTTTTTGGTTTTCTGTGTTCCCAGAACAGGGTCTGGTTTCCCAGAGGTTTCAAAGCGTTTGGGTGGGAGAAGCCTCTACCCCTGTCCCCCTGGCCCTAAGCTTGATGGTCCTTCCTGCTGTCTGGACCAATACTTTTGGCTGTGCTGACCATATCGCTGCCTGTAGTGACCCAGGACTTTATGGACCATGTTTCTTCCTGCTGCCTGGAACAATACTTTGGCTTTGCTGACCATGTTGCTGCCCGTAATGACCGAGGACTTTCTGGACCATGTTTCTTCCTGCTGCCTGGACCACCAATACTTTGGCTGTGCTGATCATATTGCTGCCTGTAATGATGCAGGACTATACTTTGGCTGTGCTGACCATATTGCTGCCTGTAATGACCCAGGACTTTTCAGACCATGTTTCTTGCTGCTGCCTGGGCCAATACTTTGGCTGTGCTGACCATGTTGCTGCCTGTAATGACCCAGAACTTTTCAGACCATGTTTCTTCCTGCTGCCTGGACCAATACATTGGCTGTGTTGACCATATCTTTGCCTGCTGCCTCTACTGACTATGGACAGTATTTCTGCGTGGATGTCTCTGCCTGCTACCCTGGAACAATGCTTTGGCGGTGCTGACAGTGTCTCTACCTGTACAAACTATGGACAGTATTCCTGCCTGCTGCATGGACAATTGCTTTTGCTGTCGCTGACCACATCCCTGCCTGCTGCCTGGACTGATTGCTCTCCTCTGTGGACCACTGCACTACATAACGACAGGTAATCTTTTGTTATTTAGTATGCACATGCTATATGTTAGAAATATGAAGGGCCTTCAAAAATGTGATCGGTAGTCAGAAAATGATATGTGTAATTTATTCTTTTAAAATGCCTTACTGTGCTACTTCAATGTTGGGCCTCTGTATGTGGCCAGGCTGTGTAAAAGTCTCACACGTGGTATCGCCATACTCAGGAGGAGTAGCAGAATGTATTTTGGGGTGCCATTTTTGCTATGTACATGCTATGTGATAAAAATATCTTATAAATGGACAACTTTGTGTAAAAAAAAAAAAAATGTTTTCATTTTTTTTCCACATATTCCAAAAACTTCTGGAAAAAAATGAACCATTCAAAAGACTCATTATGCCTCATAGATTATACGTTGGGGTGTTAGATTTCCAAAATGGGGTCATTTTGTTGGTTATTCCATTGTTCTGGTGCTCCAGGGCCCTCAAAAGTGTAATAGATGGTTGAGAAATTACAATTTATGCTTGTAAAACACCTGAAGGTGCTATGTCAATGCACACACATGTGGTATCGCCATATTCAGGAGGAGTAGTAGAATGTGTTTTGGGGTGTAGTTTGTGGTATGCATATGCCAAGTGAGAGAAATAACCTGTTATAATGAAAATTTTGTGATTTAAAAAAAAAAAAAAAATCTTAATTTTGCCAAGAATTCTGGGAAAAAATTCAACCGTGAAAAAACTCACCATGCCTCTTACTAAATTCGTTGGAATGTCTGCTTTCTAAAAAGGGGTCATTTGGGGGGTATTTGTACTTTCCTTACTTGTTAGGGTCTCAAGAATTGAGATCGGCCGTCAGTACATCAGATGTGATCAGATGTGATCAATTTTCAGTGATTTGCACCATAGCTTGTAGACTCTATAACTTTCACACAGACTAAATACTATCCACTATTTTGGGTTATTTTTACCAAAGATATGTAGCAGTATACATTTTGGCCCAAATTTATGAAGAAAAAATATTTTTTTGCAAAATTTTACAGTAGAAACTAAAAAAGGTTTTTTTTTTCTAAATTTTCACAGTTTTTTTCACTTATATCGCAAAAAATAAATAACGCATCGGGGACTAAATACCACCAAAAGAAAGCTCTATTTGTAAGAAAAATAATTATAAAAATTTTGTTTGGATACAATGTAGCATGGCTGGGTAATTGTCACTCAAAGTGTGAGAGCACTGAAAGCTGAAAATTGGTCTGGTAGGGAAGTGTTCTAAGTGCATAGTATTGAAGTGGTTAAAAGTCAGCAGCTACAGTTTTTGTAGCTGCTGACTTTTAATAAACTGAAAAACAAGTGGAACTCCACTTTAAACAGTGAGGATAGACTAAACACCCCAGCCCCAACTATTGTATTCTGACAGCTGGCTCCTGTGGCTTTCAGAATACCCAAACAGTGACTGGAGCTGATTGGCTGCAGTCACTGTTCGGCTGACCGCTTTCTGCCCAGCTCCTTCCATCTCCAAATTTAAGGTTTTTCAAGGCTGGTGCTATTAGTAGGACCGTCTACTGATTTTAGTTTTAGCCAATTCGGCAAAAAACATCCAAAATTTAAGTTTAGAGTATTATAATTGCCTTTAGGCCCAAGCCAGAGAATTTTAATGTAAACCTTTCCTTTTTACAGGCACATTAACCTTTTGGCACAGTCATAATATTTCTCCATAAGCCCACAACTCCATTTCCCAAAACATGCATCCAAAGCTGACTAAGAATTGTGCTGTTACCGATATGCAAATTTCAAGCAGTATTAATCCCAAATGCAAACATGTATTATATTGCAGCTTACCAATTATTAGATATAATGGTATTCACTTTCTTTTTTAGGATTTCTTTCTTTTATTTTCCCCTGGTGATCTAACCAGTAAGTCTGTTGTTTTCAAAGAACAAGCTATCCTGCAGATGTAGTAGTTAAAGGGATGAGACCAACCATTAACCACTGACAGGGGTGCTTACAATTATCAGATTTTATCCATCTAAAACCTTTATCCCAAAAATTAAAAAAGCTGTTGATTTAGCTGCTTATAAGCCATTAGCTGGAGTTAAGCTTCAATTTGTTATTCAAATATGCTAATACCTCCAACACTACCCTCCCCTCAGACTGCCGCTGTCCAAATGTTTATTTCATCCAGTTTACACTGGTCCAACATGTGCTTCAACTTCCAGAGCACATGTCGCATGACATTTCTAAATTAATGGTTCCCTATGAGAGCCGTCTTAACTGGTCTGACTTGTGTTGGTCCGGTTTTGAAAATGCTTCCTGCACTGCTTTGGTCCGACTTGACCATTATCCGAGCATGCAGCCCGCCAGGTCAGGAAAGGAGGGGGCGATTGAACGCCACCCCACTCTGGACCATACCAGGCCACATGTTCTCAACATGAGGGGACAAGGGCCTCTTCCCGACAAATCCGGGCAGTGGGGGTCTGCGGGCAAGGGGCTTATCAAAATCTGGAAACCCCAGATCCCGTGATGTTTTCATTTTCCGGTCTTCTCCCTTCTGCGATGGTGTTCTTCCTCTGGTCTTCTCTGCCATTGCTATTTTCTCCCTCCGCCGACCGGGTCCTTCTCTGATGCTGGCTCCCGCTGTTGTGTCATCTGCGATGTCTGCCAGTTCTTATATAGCCATGGGGTGTGGCCATCCAGTGATGTCACGAGATACCACCCCTTGTGATGTCATGGCCACGCCCTATGTCTACATAAGAACTGGCAGACTACGTGCCCCCCCCCCCAGGGCCTCGCGATCGCAGGTTATCCTGGTGGACGTCATATGATGTCCAGTCAGGATAACTGAACCACCATCCGGCCGTCATTTGTCTATAGGCCGGGAGAGAAGTGGTTAATGAACTACCACAGTTCTCAACACCGCTATGGTAGTTCATTGAGATCTACAAGCCGATAGCCGCAAAGTATGTCGGACCTTGTCGTTTTCCCATTCACAGAACACTGTGAATGGGTGACGTGGCCGGGCAGGCGGAGCCCCGCTCTGCAGCTTTTTTTGTAAGTTGTGACAGCGGGCTTGAGAAGATCCCGCGCTAACTGTCAGAATGGGTGCTGGTACATCTGTAAGATGTTACACCCTGAATATGGGTGTAACCTGTTACCAAAGGTGAACTTATCCTTTTAAGCAGTGATTCTCAAACTGTGTGCCGTGTGAGATTTGCAGGTGTGCCCTGGGAGTTTTGAAAAATATTTAAAATTGCTAGCGTTTTGAAACCTTGAATATGTGGAACAATGTCATGGGAAATCAGTGTCGCAAAAGTTAAAATAGTAACATATATATAAAAACGTAATCTCTGTTAGTTTGTCATTCATTGGTTCCTTTTGTAACGGGAGAATTGTGCAAGATCTCGGGAGAACTCGATCGCTCAAATTTTATTATAATAAAGACCGTTCAATTTCCACTTTTATACTTTAAATAAAGTTTGTTCATTGTTTAGTGATGGAGAAATACTTAATCAAGTCTGGAACTCTGAAAAAGAAACTGTTAAATGAAAAGCAAGGAAGCAAGCAAAAGTAAAACTAAATATATATGCAAAAATAAATAAGTTCTTCACCACAAAAATTGTTAAATCTTTTTTACTTGTGCCATGAACATTTTTAGATCTTTTTGGTGCGCAGCAAGACAAAAACGTTTGAGAAACACTGCTTTAAAGGATAAGTTCACCTTTGGTAACATGTTCTATCTGTATTTAGGGTGTAACATGTTACCAAAGAACACCTGCCTGTGCCCAGGGCCGGCGCCACCATAAGGCAGCACAAGCAGCCGCCTTAGGGCGCCAGGCTAGAGGGGGTGGTAAAATGCCCCTTCACCTCTGTAGACAGACCCCTGTGCTCCATGTTTCGGACTCTGAACACCATCTGCACCCTCCATGCACCCATTCCTGATCCGCTCGCATTTCTCTGGTCCCTCGTTCCTCTTCCGCTTATCCACAGTATTTAGCCCTCTCTCCGCCCCCACAGCTCTGCCTCACCTCTGCTCAGCCTTCATTTCTAACAGTGGCAGGAACTTCAGGGGATCGAAATTGCTCCAGGGGGCCTGTGCAGCCACCATGGCGGGCAAATGCAAACACCTGCTACTTGTCCTGAGTGTGTGTCAGCCTGAGGGGCTTCAGTCAGGTCACTGTGGCGGCGGCCGGAAGGTTTTTTGTGCAGATAAGATGATGGTGCAGAGGCTGACTGCTCTTCTCTCACCTCAGAAGCTGCTGCTAGCAGGGAGTGAGCTCTTCTTCTTAATCCATAGCCCCAAACTCAGGACTGGACAGCCCCCCCCCCCCCCCCCCCCCCAGGAGGAGGGTGTGTGACATTTGTTGTGAGGGTTCCTGGCTGCTACACACGGTAGGTGAGTCTTATCAAGTCTGAGGAAATGTGTGTTTGTGTGCTCAATATCCCAGGCAGTGTACAGGGAATATGGCTGGTTTACAGTTAGCACAGCTCACACTTTGCACTGATGGAGGTAGTGGGAAACAAGCAATTATTTACAACATTCTTGCCAAACAAGTCACATTATATGCATGATTATTTTCATGTCAAGATGCTATAGCTCAGTCACATCTCTCATGGGCCAGTGCAAGACACCATCAGACTTAATCGGTATTAACAATGTGAAAGTATAGTAACTCTTAACAAGGTACCAGGAAGGGGGAAGAGGTTTTTTTGCATGAGGTATCCAGCTGTAGGGATCAGCAGAGGGATCTTGCACTGACACCTGACCACAGACAGAAAGATATTCATCTTCCCTACAGGTAATCTTTATTATAAGCATGTAGGTAATAATCAGTGGACTTAACTACAGCTACAGAAAAGAGCGGATACACGTCCACTATCCTCCCCTTCTTGCAGTGACCTGGCTTGTGGGTCAAGTTCTCTGTGTCCCTAGCTCAGCCGGGAAATGTCTAGCTCAGCCGGGAAATGATGTTTTGCAATGTGATTGGCATTGCAAAACATTTAGTGGAGCACAGGGGAGACATGCAGGGTCTTTTAGACCCTGCTTGTCTCAATAAAGAGAACCTGTCACCAAAAACCATCACATTGGGGACTTTTTGTCCCCTACGTGATGAAAATAAAAGTTAAGTTAAAAAAAAAAGTTTTTTTTGAAAAAAATAAAGTTACACCCCAACACAAAATCCCCTCCCCAAAAAATTTTGAGCCCACCCCCACATATACACACGCACAAACATAAACGCATGCGTCGGGGCGCCTACACGTGAAAACATTGATTGCGATACACATGTTACATATCACCACTCACGCCGGAGTAGGAGCAATAATTCTAGACCTCCTTCGTAATGCTAAACTGATACCTATAGGGGGCTTCTAAAGTGTCACCTATAAAAAATAGAGGGTACTGAAGTTTGACGCCATTTCACGGGGAGCACAAAAATTTAAGATTTGGCATGTTTGGTATCTATTTATAAGGCGCAACCTTGTTTTTTTTACATTGTACCAAAAATTTGTTGTGTTTCTTTGCCCTAAAATTGACGTTAGTGTGTTTTTACTGAAATATTGCATTTTCTAGACCTTTGCAGTAATATCATGTGACATAAAAAAATTGGAACTACCACTATTTTATTCTCTAGATCAGTGGTCTCCAAACTGTCACCCTGGGGCCAGATGCAGCCCTTTGCTTGCTTTTATCCGGCCCTCGGGGCATTACTTCATCCACTGATACCAACAATGGGGCATAATTCCCCCCACTGACACCTAAAATTGGGGACAATTCCTCCTAAAGACACCAACGATATGGCAAGATTCCTCTCGATGCCATCGATGGGGCACAACTTCTCCCAATGAAACCAAAGATTGGGGCATTGTTTTTTTTCTCCACTGACATCAGGAACTTTTCTACTCCCAATGACCACAGTCTGGCCTCCCTAAAGTCTGAAGGACAGTAAACTGGCCCTCATTGTTTACAAATTTTGGAGAACCCTGCTCTAGAGTGTCTGCTTTCAGAAAATAGTCAGATAAACCTTAGATTGCGAGTAACTCAGTTAACGAGCGTTTCGCAATACAAGCTTTTATTTTTTAAAAATCCTGACTCAGATTGCGAGCGCTGTCTCACAATATGAGCAGGGTTTAAGCCTCTGTGCATGCAATACCTCATGTGGCCAGAGGTGCGAAGGACACTGGTGAGGCTCGGAGGACCTCTGAGCTGCTCGAAGCACCCATAAAAGTCAGCATTATAGAGTGTCTCAGATCATCTCCGAGTTTGTCTGAGCATTTCCGAGCCTCACCAGCACCCCCACACCTCTGGCCACATGCGGTATTGCATTCACCAGCGCACCTGCACCTCTGGGCACATACAGTACTGAATAGAAAAGCAGCCACTGTGGAACGAATTATCTGAGTTTCCATTGTTCCCTATGGGGAAACTTGCTTTGATATACGAGTGCTTTGGATTACAAGCATTCTTATGGAACGAATTATACTCGTAATCCAAGGTTCCACTGTATAATGTTTGGGGATTTGTGTAATCTTCAGGCTGAAAATGATTTTTTAAATGTGTGCAAAAAGCAAAAGGGTTAATGATTTCTACCTTTTTTCATCTATGTCCTGCCTCCTGGTGGGTCAAATTGTTTTTATATATTGTGATACATTTCAACCACTGTTATTTTTCTGTACGGCACACTGTTTATAACAAAATGCAAACCAAGCTTCTAATAAAAATGATTGATCCACAAATTTATAAGGACAGAAGTATATTGATGTTGGTAAGCACTAAAGATATGCAAAGGAAAAAAAAACTGTTAAAAACCTTTAAACTGTATATCTCTGGGTTACATATAACGGGGAATCAAGCCTAAGAATGCATCCATGCGCTTTGTTCATTTTTTTTCACATCTTTTCTATCAACTTGTAGGCATAACCTGGAGAAGTCCCTGCAGCAGGACCCGTGGGAGTCGGTGAAGTTGGCCGACGTGGGTACGAGTATTCTCCTATTTACACTTTGCCTGTGGGTTATGAGAAGGTCGCTGTCAGTTTGAGCGCTGTGCACATACATTGCCTTATCTCCTGGGGCCAAAAACCTGTTCTGACTGCTGCGCAGCAGATGTACGGGGAAGCCTATTAGAAATCTATTACTATATATGTAAAATAGGGCACTGCATACCCGGCCTGAATAAAAGATGTGAAGATTAATGACGGGAATATATGCCTGCATGCCGGTACAAATTGCAGCAAGAGGCTTAGAATACCACAAGGCTCTGAACTAAGCAAGTGCGTTAAAGGGTGCCGCCTGCCTAGTGAATGTCTGCGGAAGGCCGATTAGAATTGCAAATGAAATCATAAGTGAGAGGCTTCATTCTTCTCATATTCTGTGACTGTGACAGTTACATGAGCTGGGATATTGAGATTGTTCCTGCCTTGTACTATTTAGACATAAATTACACACTACACCTGCAGAATGAAGAGGGTCTTATTGAATATGCATCGTATTCTGAGTCAGTAAATGTATTTATCTGCATCACTGCACCTGAAGTATATTTTAATGCTGTATTTCTTTAATATGACAGAAGAAGATATCGGGTAAAAATGATCTGAATACAAAGCTGCATTTACTCTGGATACTGGCATTGCTATCTTGTTTGGTTCTTATTTTAAAGAAATAGAACCCAGTCAACTAAAATGGGGCTATAGGTTCTTTAATTTTACTAATTAGAAGATACTTGTTTGTAGTGGTACTCCGAAAATAAAATTTTAGACCGAAAACGAAAATTTAGGAGGCACTTGGCAGAAAACCGAAATGGTTAGTTTTTAAAAAATACAATGTATATATAAAAAAATATATATTGTATTCAACTTTTTAATTAATAGTTTTTGAAGCGCTTTTGCGTTAAAAAACACAACACGGGTGATTTTCTTGTGCTTTTTTGAGTCAGATGACCTATGAAAATCTCATGCGTTTTTCAGTGGCCATTATCTGCACCTCCTTTTTTTTGTTTTTAATTAGCAAAACGCCGATAACCCTATTTTCAGCCGATAATATTTGGCGGCCCATATATCGTTGCATCACTACTACTCCCTTTTTCCTTTTCTTTTTTTTTCTTTTTTTCACAACAATTTCTTATATTTGCACTCATTATTCACCCATGCACATAGATTTCCTTGTTTACTTACAACATTCAATCTATGCATCTATATTTTTCCCAGAGGTCCCAATTGGGGTCCTTATCCTGATCACACACTAGGATGACTCCATGGACATATACCTACTTCGGAGGCTGTTTGTTTTGGTTGTTGTCACCATGCTCACCGCCACAGTTCCGTGAAATGATGTCCTTTGTTGGCTTACAATCTTTAATACCACACCATCAACACACAGATGTTTTTGTAAGTAAAATTCAGTAGGGGGGGTCCTTCACCCCCTATATATGTTTTTTTCATTTTTTTATTTTGCTGGGTTATTTAGATATATATGCTTTTCATTGATATTACGGGCTTGCTCCTGAGGAGTGGCTAAAAGCCATCAACTACCTTATTCTGCATTAATCAAAGGTTGACAAATTTTTTTTATGGTCGTGTTTATCTAATATAGGTTTATAATTTTTTATTACATTTTTGCCATCATGCCCAATCTCCTTTTATCTACATTGACAGGAATTATTAAGGTCAACAGGTTGTATAGGTATCAATTGCTATATGTGTATGTATGTATGTATATGAAATTTTATTGGATTGTGAATTACTATGTAACGCTAATTTTGAATTTGATATAAAGATTATTACTAAAAAATGTGTTAAAATTTTACATAAAGACTATATATTATGAACTAATAAATACATTTTGTTATATTCACCAATTCATTCATTTGCTAACATGTGTTTCATGTAAAGTCCCACTTCTTGCTTCTTCTGCATCCCTACTATTTTGTTTAGTGTAACTATTCAGTAGATTGTCGCTGTCTTTTTCCCTATGTATACAGTAGGGATGCACCAATACCGTTTTTTTACCGACAAGTACCAATACGTTCGGTCAAGTACTCACCGATACGGAATACTGATACCTTTGCAAGTTCAATTTGATCCCATACAAAATGCAGTCACTCTGACATGCCTGGGTTCACACAGGAGCGGTGGGGGAAACCTCAAGCACCGCATTCCTGTTCAAATCACATGCGATTCTTTGAAGTGCGATTTGGGCCGATTCCTTTTGTATGGGCTCAAATCTCACCGTGCCAGTATACTGGCTTTAAAATGAGGAGCAAAGCGCATGTCCATGATGAACAGTCTGACACCAATGGCTCAATTAATTGATCACTGTGCTTTGTGTTGCATAAAGTTAAAGTGGAACTTCACTCTCCCAATCAACATTGATCCTTTTTTCTTTTCTTAATTTTTATAAAAAAAGGCAGTTTTCAAAATAATTAAGCAACCAGACACAATAAAATGTAACAATGGGTACAAAATACTGCCATCAGTTTCTGACATTCATAGCAGTGATACAAATCAGTGGCATGTAATTATTGACATAGACTGAAATTTATTTAATTTGCAGCCTAAGGTAGGGTGATTGTCTCTGGCTGTCAGGTTCCCTGTTGGTGTTTCGCATTTATTAGGAACTGTAACATTTTTTTGCTGTCTTCTTACATTCAGTGACACAGACTGCTTCTTAAAAAACACCTCTATCCTCTCCAGTATCCTATAACTAGATGCAATTTTCTGTTCTTTAATGGATTTGATTTGGAGTAGTCTAGTTACTGTAAAGAGGAATCTATCCTAAATATTGGGTGTTGCCACCTTCTTTTCAGAAAGTGCTTGCTTTGCAGCTGCCATGATGCTATTCTGTTTCACCATATAGTGGATCTTTGAAGAAGAATGCAGGATAGAAATTTCGGCTTCAGTGACTGCATATACTGTATGTACTGTGTCAGAGTCGGTTGTACACTTCATAGTAAGGCTAGAGGATGGAAGTAACTCCAGCTAGACAAAGAAACAGTGACAGCATATTTAGTTTACAAATCTCTCAATGGTGAGTCTTGCATGTAGAGAAAACTATTCAGTCTCAGGGAGCTTAAAGGACCTGTTTTAAAAAAAAAAAAAAAAAAAAAGTGCATTTATCTTTTTATTGTGAGCCAGGAAAACTTTGCACCCACAATCAGCAGATTGAGCATGCAATGCAGTGCTCTTGCAGATTGTGTGTGTCAGCTGTTGGGCCGTACATCGTACGGGCAGGCAGTTGCACACTAACAGGAAGCATCAATGAACTAACTAGAGTACTCAACAGTGCCTTGGTACTTCATTGAGAAGCAGTTATCAAAGAAGAATGCACAATGGGGAACTGGGGGGGGGGGGGGGGTGGTAGACTTGTAACATGTTACACCCTTGATATGGGTGTAACCTGTTACAAAAGGTGAGCTTATCCTTTAATGAGACTCGCCACCACTCAATGAGTTGGAGAAGAAGCAGTTCACCCTTAAACTGTGAAAGGGGTAAGGATGTGGTACTCCCTTTCACAATTGGTGTCAGTAGCAAGTATTGATAATTTAAAAAAACTTAGATGGGTATCTTAACAAACTCTCAATATACACCGATGTGGAAAATGGTTTTGACAAAAACTCACCCATACAGGTTAAACTGGATGGACTAGTGTCTTTATTCAACCTTACCAACAATGTAGGTTTATGCTGATAGCGATGTTTGCTCTTTTCTGCAGTACTAGTGTTGGTGGATGTTTCGGTGAAGTGGATGAAAAAGTCTTTGCACTTGGAGGTCCTCAAATGTTTGTCCCAGAACCCAGCTGTCCCTTGCATCCTTGTACTGAACAAGGTAAGTCTTGGCACATTAAAGTGATTGTAAAGCTTTGTTTTTTTCTTTTTTAAAAATAACAAACATGTTATACTTACCTCCTCTGTGCAGTTGGTTTTGCACAGAGTGGCCTGGATCCTCCTCTTCTGGGGTCCCTCCGCAGCGCTCCTGGCTCCTTCCCATATTGCTCAAAAATAAATGTCCACTTCTTATGTTGGAAATTCTGCGTATAAACAGTGTACAATATTAAGTGATAAAAATTACAAATTAGGAGTGTAAAAAGTCTATAATACACAAATTTAAAGTGTCCAGTGCCTACACACGTTGCACAAATGCTTATCATAACACAGTGTAAAATGACAAGTGTCCTTAAACAAGCAATGAGCTACCCTAGTCAGATGTCCATTGTGTAGACCAGGGTTCCGTGGAACCCTAGGGTTCCTCCAGAGGTTGCTAGGGGTTCCTTGAGCAATGGTCAATTTCTACCTCTCAAATAAATTCCCAATGACATCATTGATCTTTTTAGCTATCTGTAAGGGGCAATGACCACAAGTGTAAGGAGCATTCTTTCTATTGACCAGCACACTAATGTATCATAAGTTGTAGATTTTTAATTTTTAGCAGGGGTTCCCCGAGACCAGAGAACTATTTCAAGGGTTCCTCAGTGTTTAAAAGGGTGAGAAATACTGGTGTAGACATAGAGTGACAATAGGGTATATCTCAATTGAAAAATGAATAAACGAAGTTCAGTGCCACAAAAAATTAAAGTGACTGGTGCTTGATTGTATCCAAAGTGATTATTGCCTATATTCCAAATTCAGTGACAAATCCATCACAAGCCAACAGCAGAGAAATGTAAATATGGCATCCTCTGGACGATAGATGGTGCAATCATTCACAGGACTCCATCGATCCCTTTTATTCACAATGTAGATAGTAACCTTGTGGGCATCCGCAGTTCACGTAACAGGAGTTGTTCATCATACCATGGAATAATAGGGAAACTCGACAATTTATTAAAAAACTGGTATAAAAACATTTACATCCAGGTAAAAAAGGAATGAGCTCCTCAATACAAAAGTTGCAGTAACCTTGGGGGAACAGATCCAACGCGTTTTGTCTCTAGACGGACGTCTTCTGGGGTCATTTCTTTTTACCTGGATGTAAATGTTTTTATACCAGTTTTTTTAATAAATTCAAAAACGGTTTTACACTATGTCGATTTTCCCTATTCTTCCATGGTGTGGTGAACAACTCCTCCGATGTGAACTGCGGATGCCCTCAAGGTTACTATCTACATTGTGAATAAAAGGGATCGATGGAGTCCTGTGAATGATTGCACCATCTATTGTCCAGAGGATACCATATTTACATTTCTATGCTTGTGGCTTACTAGCCTCTGGTAAGCATATATTAATCACGGTGGTGGATTTGTCACTGAATTTGGAATATAGGCAATAATCACTTTGGATACAATCAAGCACCAGTCACCTTAATTTTTTGTGGCACTCAACTTTGCTTATTCATTTTTCAATTGAGATATACCCTATTGTCACTCTGTCTACACAGTGGACATCTGACTAGGGTAGCTCATTGCTTGTTTATGGACACTGGTCATTTTTACACTGTGTTATGATAAGCATTTGTGCAATGTGTGTAGGCCCTGGACACTTTAATTTGTGTATTAATAGATTTTGTACACTCCTAATTTTTATCACTTAATATTGTACACTGTTTATACGCAGAATTTCCAACATAAGATGTGGACATTTATAGTTACTTTTTGAGCTCTGCACTTTATATCTTTAATTGGCATGCTAGCAGCTGAATTCTGTGTATCCACGCAGTAAGCACGGTAATCCCACATCTTTTTGTCCTCCCCACATTAAGTGCCCCCACAGGGAAGCGCTTCCCTGAGGACACTCGTGCGGGCATGCTCCCGAGTCCTGCTGCTGCGTCCATTGACACAGACAGCAGGACTCGGCCCTGCCCCCCGCCTCCCGCATCATTGATTTTGATTGGCAGCAGCGGGAGCCAATGGCTGCGCTACTATCAATCTATTCAATCTGTGCTCGTCCCAGGCGCTGGAACGATTGGGTTCAGGTAAGTAAAAGGGGGGCTCTGGGGGGCTGCTACACTAAAGGAGGTTTCTCACCTTAATGCATAGAATGCATTAAGGTAAAGAATCCTGGAGGTTTACAACCCCTTTAAGCTGGCCATACATAGACAGCTTGAATTTTTGGTTGGTTTAGCCATGGGTGCCCCTGTCAACGCAACCTGGCTTGACAGCAGTCAATTTAAAAGTTAACTGAGCTGGGTCAAAAATCTTTGGCTGAATTACATCCACTCAGATGATATTCAGGCAGCCGCAGGTGCTGCAACTGCCGAATACAATAGCCGACACCAGATATTCCTCCATTTACTCTGTTTAGTGTGGATGGCGGAATCTATTGATTCCTCAAATTGAAGAGAAAAATCTGGCCATGCATGGTTGGCATTAATAGCATGCCTAGGAAGAGAACACTATAGATAATAAAGTGCATTTAAAGCTTTACTCTTTGTATCCCAACATGCACATACATACTTCAGCATACTAGCTCTCTGTGATTTGTGCATGTTACACCGGGCCGCCTTACAGAGATAAAAAAAATCCATGTTTTTCCCAGTTTGGTTATCTGAGATGAGCAGATGTTTTTATTTGTAAATTTACATGTAACATTCTTCCATTGTGTATGGGTGTACCAAAAGCCACATGTACGGATATCCAGACCTTTTATAGAAAGTACTCAGATCGCAGCACTTAAGTTCACTGTAAGTAGGCTAAGGCCTTATTCACATGGGCATACCATACTGTTGTCAGCTATATACCAATTTGACAGCAGTGCACATGCACGTATACCCACTTGCTGCTTTCAGGGCCGTGCACCTGCACTCGCACAGCTGTCAAATTGGGGACAATGGCTCTGTCTGTGCAGCTGCTGTGTCCCTATTGAAATAAATGAGACTACCTGCATGGGGATGCACAAATGTTTGGGCAAACACAGCATTTGCACTGACGTATTCTATAGTATGCCTATGTGAACAAGGCCTATTACATACAGTCCTAAACTGCTGATATCTGCACTGTGCTCATAGGAAAACAATCCCCAAGAAACCTTAAAGCAGAGTTTTTTTTTTGGGGGGGGGGGGAGCGGGTACCGGGTTTCGACAGGTACCCAGCTCCCACTTTCGCTCCTGGAGCCGTGGCCCTGAGCGGAAGTTCTCCTCTTCCCCTCCCTCCTTGCAATCTTCTGGGATATGTCACAGGTCCCAGAAGATTTTTCAGCCATTCATAACGTGCAGCGCGACTCACGCATGTGCAGTGCGCACCCGGATGTGAAGCTGCAAGCTGTCACAGCTCGGTGCCCACACTTACAATGCCAGCACCGCAGAGAGGAAAGGGAGAGGAGCAAGGCTTCAGGCGGCTGCATCACAGGACCGTGGGACAGGTGAGTATCTGTTTATTAAAAGTCAGCAGCTGCTGACTTTAAGAGGGGTGGAACTCTGCTTTAAGGATTTAGAGAAGATCTGTAAAGAGTGGACCAAAATATCTCCTGAGATGTGTGCAAACCTGGTAACCAACTACAAGAAATTTCTTATCTCTTTGCTTGCCAACATTGGTTTCTCCACCAAGTACTAAGTCTTGTTTTGCTTGGGCATCAAATACTTATTTTACTCACTGAACTGCAACTCAATTTATAACATTTGTATCATGTGTTTTTTCTGGATTTTTGGTTGATATTCTGTCTCTATCATTTAAAATACAACGATGATGCTAAACTGTAGGGACAGGGATTTGGTGCTGAGAAAGGCGAGGCAAAAGGGACAAATACAGTTTGAAAGCTCTGTGGTGTCTATTTTTCCTGACTTTTCGGTGGATTTGCAAAAACAAAGGGCTACCTTTACACATGTGAAATGCAAACTGAAAGAGGCTGGCTTTATATACTCCATGGCATACCCGGCAAGGCTAAGAGTGGTAAACGGGGGTAGAGCCCACTTCTTTCATACATCGGAGGCTGCTCAGGACTGGCTGATGGCAAAGAACAAACCACCGTGATTTTCTTTGGAAATGTGTGGGGAGGTGTGAGAGACCTCCTTGCTCTATATTAACGAACTTTTGTATGCCCGTTTCAAGAATGCGCCCTGCTGGAGGAGTTGTTGCCTTTGGCAGAGATTGTTGAAGATCTACAAAATTTTTTTTTTTTTTTTTTTTTTTTTTTTTTTTTTTTTTTTTT